>JBBPDC010000149.1:12140450-12157320 GCA_037974485.1 Hemigrammopetersius urotaenia | reverse complement strand
CTGCCACTCCTTAAAGGCCGGGCCGTGAAAATAGTTTCTGATATTAAACCGGTCCGTGACGAAATAAAGGTTGGGTACCACTGCTATAAAGGACATTAAAAAACAAGGACAATAAAGAACAATACTAGTATGATTTTTGAAACATTCAGATGATTATATTTAGGGTAAATATAATTATAGTGGGTGAGACAGGCTAAAATACTATTTAGGTAGTTTCTTAGACAGATTTGTATTAATATTCTAAGATTAGATTCATAATAAATACATTCTAACATTGCTGTGGAAGATAATTTACTTAAGCTTAAAATGTCTACCTTCATTTTTAGGATTTAAAATTTAAATAAATTTCTCTCTTTTCTTATAATGAAACAATGATTATGCAGTTCTGAAACACAGAGATGTAAAATCCTCAGGTGATGATGTTGTAGCCTGGAAAACCATATGCATACGGCATAGATCCAACAAAGCAATTCCTTATTCAGAATTTAAGTGATAAAAGCTGTAAAAGTAGATCCATACCTCCTGGGGCCGTGATCTTTGGAGGAGCACCTGCCATCTGGTGTAAATCCTTGCAACAAAGTCTTTCACCTGAAAAGAAAACAGTGAAGGAGTAATTGTTGTGTAACAGTTTAATGGTATTTTATTTTTTATTTTTATGGGAAGTCAATTGTTTGAGCGATTTTAGTAAGGCTACTGTACCTTACTCCTGTAAAGCATTTTCTCACTTTCCCTGATGTCACACTTAATGTGTTTTTCCAGTTCAGCAGACAGCAGCAGCAGCTCATTCTAATAAACAAATAAAATCAATATAAGGAACGCACAGCCTTTAATATTTAAGCTACAAATGGTTTACAGTTCTCACACTAATAATTTATATTCTCTTAGGTGACAAATCAAACCAAACAAACCTCTTTTATTGATATGAAAAGTGAGACAAGTTTCAATAGCCCTCTAACTAAAATAGCTGACTTTGAATAAGCTTGCTATTCACTTTGCAGTGTCAGAAGACAGGCTTTCACTGTTCAGAATTTACAGTCCACTAAAGTCTCAGTGTTTAAATGTATAGAACTATTATTTTTCTGAAGCATACACAACAGAGAGTCCTTATATGACACATCCCTGTCGGTCACCACCACAAAAATAACACAGACATCGCTGTTTGAATAAATATATCCTTTATTAAACACTACTATTTAGAAATGCTGTTGGTAACTTTATTTTTATATTTTTTGAAAGAATCAGGAAAAAAAAAAAAGCCCACAAGTTGTGACCTTGACATAAGTGTACCGTCCTAAAACACCCACATAAAGATACAAAAGACACAGCACTTACTCTTTGGTTTGAGGGTAAAAACTCAAAATTGGAGGCTTCATTTGTTAAAGCCAAAAGGCTATAACAGAGGTAATATGCCTGCAAAAAAGGAAAAGGCCTTCCATTAGTAAGTGGAGAAAAAAACATTACCACATAATATGAAATAATGAAGATGAGGGTTGTCTTCTTCAAATGCACAGTTTACCTGCTGATCTGGAGTGAGGGCACAGACATCAGTCTCCTTCTGCTCTTTCTGTGCAGCAATGAAGCCCTTCAGCAGGGAGGAGGGACGCATTCGAGGCAAGTAACTCCTCAGATCCGACAACTGAGAACAGGGCGAAAGGGTAAGAGTGTAAAGGCATATTATATCAGGCATACGTTGGTATGCAAGTAATTTCTTGTCAACATGCAAAAAGATTCCATTATGGGAAAATCAGCACAATTTGTATGAAATAAAAAAAAAAATTTTTCTCAAACTTTGGGTTAATAAAAAGAGAAAGATTTGTGAGAAGAGGATGATTTGTTCATTTCTGCCCAAAGTAATGTTTAGATATCAAATTTAGTACTGGGTTACTGGATACTCCTATTACATCAAAGTCATAACTGGCTCAGTGGCCATTAAGAGGGAAAATATAGGTCTTGGTTTGCACAGATATCTGCCACACAAGGTATTACAATCAATTCAATACAAAAAAAACCCCACAGTATAAGTTTGATTCTCTCACCTGAAATTCTGAACATGAGGGTTTATACGTGCACTTCTGATTTAACAGTTTAGAGATGACTGACACACTCAGATGCCTCCTCAATTGCCTTCCCAGTGACAAGAAAACAAAATAGAAGATTTAAAAATACAACCAGTAACCTCATTTTCTAACTGTATTAACGCAGTACATAATTCACTCACTTCCCCCGGCTACAACAAGGCAGCAGCTGCACCAGCCGTCTGAGGTTGTGGTGATCCTCAGTCAGATCAGTAATGGCCTGGCAAACCAGAGGCAACTACAAGAAAAGACAGAACACAACATATTGCTGTGCATTTCTCAGTCTGTACAAAGCAAAATAAAGTCAAGAGATTTATCGTACTGGAACAACAAAAGCAAAGGGCAAACAATGCCAACACTAAAACCTCTGGATTCAAAAAGGCCTGGTACATGTTGGGGCACCGACTGGGCTTCATAATGTTGAAATTATCTGTGCGTGTACAGCTGTATTTGTGTGTGTGGCTGTTTCTAACCTGAATTTCCCAGTGGGTCATGTTGTTAAGGATGTGTTGCAGCAGGCAGCCGAGGTCCCCTGTGGGCAGCAGCTGTAAATAGGTCTCCAGACTGACTTTACACACTAGCACCAACAGTAACAGCAGCTCCTCATCAGTGTACGCCCTTGGACACAAGGCAGCACACAGTGCCAAGTACTACTCCCAAACAGACATGTGCACAGAAAGTGAACAACAGTAAAACACAGGATATGGGTAATAGAAAAAAAAAACATAAAAAGGTATCGTCAACATTCTGAAAGAAAAAAAACAGATATAAAACAAACAAATTACCTTTATAATGTTCTCAAAATTGTGCTCTGGAAAGGAGTTGCGCTCCTTTTCTGTTCTTGTACCATCAGACATAATTTGCAAATTCTCACTAAAAACACATATTAACGTAATTTACATCATGATCACCACCACACTTGTGTTCACTTATTCAGAGAAAAATAGAATCCAGCAAAAATTATATCTTAAATCTAGTACATATATCAAGTAATATAGTTTATATTTTATCTAGAGTAATTATCTTATTCAATTGAAAGTCATTTTGCTTTTCTCAAACATTATTTTTCTAAATATGTGAAATATCTATCATGCGATATATAAATAAACAATGCTCTGATATATGTTATTTATAAATAAAAATGCTCTGATTTACTCAAAAAAAGTACTCAAACGAAGTTTTCACTGGGTAAGATATCATTTTTACAGGGAAAGCATCAATACTCACAGCAGATCTCCCTCAGTGAAAGAGGGCTGTAGAGCCTCCAGAGAAAAAAGACTAACAAATGACACACCCATATTTAGAAAGACCAGTGCAATGTCCTGTAAACTGGGCACCCACACCTCAAACTTCTCATTGCTGTTCTCCACTACAACAGATGAACAAGAGGAGTAGCCTTAATGTTATGTCATATTGTAACACAACATATTGCACTCAAGAGTTAAACTAGCGTACCTATATGCTGAGCAGCCGATAAGGCAATCATGGTCATTGTTTGCAGAATCTGTACACAAGTACTGGGGTTTGGATGGACTGACATCATCTGTCATGTGAGTCAACAAAGTCATAGTTAAGCACCATCTTCCAGGGATGCACACGTGTCCAGCACAATAAATTCACTACTCGCACAAACGAAATGTGGATATTAACAGATGAATAGAATCAGGTGTGTTTCAGCAGACAAATCACCTAACTGTGCTAGACACTGGCTTTCCAGGCCCAGGTGCTGTGCACCCCTGATCTAAACAAATAGATGAAAAATGAATCTATTTTTTATTCTTAGCACCGATCACAATTAAGTGAGAAATGTGCAACAATGGTGTCTAAACATGAGAATTACAGACAGAGAATTGAGTTTCATGCAAGTGTGCATTTTGTGCATTGTGACAAGCAATGGACAGATTACTACCTGGAAGAGCCAGAGTGTGACCTGAGGCTGGCAGGGGGTTGCGGAGTAGGTTCTCCTAAACAAGCCTGCGCTTAGCAACAGCAGAACCTGCTCTGTGTGTGCCCTGCACAGAGAACAATCATCTAAATCAGTAATTATTCAGTCATGTACACTCTCACAATGTATCCCAATCTTTCCATTTTTGTGTGAAAATAATGAACGGCGACTGTCTTACTGTAGCAGGGTCTGCTGGGCTCTGTTGTTCGGAATCACACCAATCTTGCTCAGGTCCAGACTCAGGTGATTGAACAGTCGGCCGAAATTGGCCAGCATGAACACTTCCTCTCCAGGATGGAGGTCTCTGATAACGCATGAGGTAACTGAGAACTTCTGTAAGAATTCCCTTCAAGCAAACAAGGACAGATGTCAATATAAAGAAAAGTATAGTGGCCCCTAACAGTCACATGTGAACACACCACAGCACACAGTGTGAACAATGCGAAATTCTTTCTCTACATTTAACCCATTCACCAGCAAAGCAGGGTGCTGCCACCACTGAGGGGCACCCGGGGAGCAGCGTGTGGGGACCTCAGTAGTGTCACTAGCAGTCTAGGGAACCACAACCTTCTGGTCTCAGGGGGAATTCCCTAACCACTAAGCCACCAGCTGCCCCAGGAAGCCACCATATGCACCTGGAATCTGGTCAACATAGTAAAGGCAAATAATAAATAATACCTCTGTTCATGTGAAAGTGCTGCTTCTGTATTTTCAATTTCCTCATCTTCTTCTAGTTTTAAAAGATCTTCTTTACAAGTCTGGAGCAACTGTATTTCAAGCTCTTTTGACCTAGGTGAAAGTTCAAATGAATGAGATACATTAATTAGTGCCTGCCACCTCACCAGCTACACCATCGGCTGCTATTCAACAAGCAGTGAAGCACTGCAAATGACCCCATATTGATAAACGTATTCACGGATTGATGTGAACTTACTTTTGATTCTGCTCTTTCTCTTTTAGCATCTGCTCCATTGTGTTTTTGTAACTTGTAACTTTTCTTTTAATTTCCTCTGGCTATTGGAAAAAGTACAGGTGAAAGATGTAATTATGAAAGTCATAATTATTTTAATTATTTTAAATTCAAACATTTGTATCTACATTTCCAATTGAATATGTTCAAACATGATCGACGTGCCTTTTCTAATGCGCAATAGAACATAAGGCAGTCAGAAACTTACAGCTTTAGGAACTGGTGTGCTGGGCTCAGAGAACGCTCCTTTATCAGGGGTGGCCGGAATACGGGCACTGCGCTCCAAAATTTCCTGCAGGGACAGTAGTTGCTCCTCGCCACTACTTCCACTGCTGCTCAGACTCAGAGAACATCTCTCCAATCTCAAATCCTCATCTTCACTCAACTCCAAATCTGTAAAATCATCCCATCCCATGCCTCTCTTCTCTTCTTCATCCTTCCCTGCAGGTATGGAGGGCAAGCTAGCTCCAGAGCTAGTGTCTGGATCCTGTTTTTGAGACTCTGTCACATCCTTCTCAGACCCAATGGGGCCAAAAGAGACAGGTGCTATAACTTGTGATTGGGTAAGAGAAGAACAGATCTTAACTTTATCCATAAGACCTGGCAACAAACTTGTGTGTGAAGAGACAGGTGAACTTCTTCCTTCACTGCAGTTTGGATTGGGCTTCCAGGAAGGTGAGGGGGAAGTGGCAGCTACGAGTGAGTTACCAAACTGGACATTGCTGTCATTACACTGTTTTGTCTCTTCCTTTACATTACCTATTTTAGGAACATTAGGGGTCTGAGCCACCGATTGGGGTTTCAAAGACTCAGACTGTGGTTCTGGCTCTTTGAAGAGCGTTCTGGAAAAACTGCTGGACAGAGAGGTAGAGGTCTTCTTTCTGTCTTCTAGTATTAGAGAACCTTTCTCACTGCTTGTATTGAGGACGGCACCTTTGATATACTTTGGTGGTGAGCTGATATGTGCTTCAGTTGAAGAACTGACTCTGGCAGAAGTTGGGTTTTGGTGACTATCCTTCTGACAGAATCTCTTGCCCTCATGCTTTTCATCTGAACTGAATTCTCTTCGTCTCTTCAAAGATAATCTGCCATCTGCAGGTGAAAAAGAGCACAGCAAAAAAAAGAGCACAGCTTTCATCTGTAAGTTATTATTTTATATGTCTAACTAAGCACTTGATGCTCAGTGACTTAGCTCAAAATGGATATAGATATCCCAATGCTGAAGATATGCCTCATTAAAGTAAATACTAGTCAAAAAAAATTTATACATTTAATATGGCTTCTCATTACGTGCAAAAAAAATTACCAACATGCAGTCAGACACCTTTTGGATTTTTTTGGGATTTAATTTCTTATTAAATGTAAGTAGCAACTTACTTGGTGTAGTTGCCTGGCAGGGTTTGCTTTTCTCCTATGAAGATTATAAGATGGGAAAAGACACACGGTATCACATGCAGTGAAATGCTTATTGCTATACGATGCCCAACCATAGAGATTAAAGAAAATTTAACAGAAGGAATAAATGACATGTAAATTAATTATAAATTAGAGATGCACCAAAATGTTGTTTTTTTTTACCGAAACAGAAAACCAAAAATGAGGAAACACTCGGACGAAAAACTGAAAGAAGTTATTATATCAATTTTTTGTAATACTGCATTTATGCAGTATTACAAGTCAAGCATTAATCTGTTACAAAACTACGAAAATATTTATTTACATTCAATGCACAATATTTTACTTGGCCCCACTCATGAATAGCCTAAAAGCAAGATAGCTGAAATATTATATAATTATTAAATATCTTCTCTCATAAAACAAGTGAATTCAAGCGCATTTTAAGATGGAGTGGGTGTGCTTGAAGGGTCTCACCTCTTCTGTGCTTGATCAGGATGTTTTGATTTCATATGATAAATTAATCCCGATGTTGAAAAAGTCTATGTGGATGCACCCCCAGTGGAAATTTCAGCATTGCATGCTTTACAAACGGCTTTCCATGTCTCTTTCTTAGACATATGGAAATGCAGCCACACGGCAGACATGTTGCCTCTGCATGTGATGACGCAATCCGCGTCTGCAGGATTGCCTCATCACATCTACCCCACCCCCCACAATTTGAGGTGGCTGTCGCGCTCGATGCGCCAAATATCTTTTTACACATACTTCTAACTCAACCTCTTGCCTACTCCATTCTCTTACCTGGTGTGATGAAACAGGGCTGTGTAACTGAGTTGTGATCCACATTAAGCAGCTTACCCACCTTTTTAACAGAGTGCTGGCCCTCCTGCTCCACACTACAGCCAGGGATGCTGCCTTGCGTTTGAGGGGCTGATGAAGTGCTCTCAGATGGAGGCCTGGAAACAGCCGAAGGACTCAAAGGACTCAACTGCTGGGTACTCCCTGAGCGCAACATAGTCTTTCCAACCTAAATATTACAGATTCATCACACATAGACAAGAATACATTTAAAGAAAATGAAAGACTCTGCCATCCATTAAAATATGTAAAGAAAAAGAATAAAACAAATTATATCCCAAGACGATCTGCAGATTGTATGGATTGTAGTAATATTTAACACAGCAGCAATACAGACAAACAAAAGAGGCAAAAGGGTACAATTAAAGATAACATCTAAGGAATATTTTAGGGTGTACCCACACTAGGTGATCAATACTCAATCCCATTTGACCCCCAAAGTCCAGTTTGTTTGACAAGTGTGTAGGGCTGCAAAATTATGGCCAAAATGATCATCTCGATTATTTTGATCAATATTGAAATCACGATTATTCTAACTTAACCTCACTCACACATGCTCCTTTTTTAGGCAGCTTAATAACGCCCTAATCTTTCATTCGCCCTCTGGTGGTTGGCTGACTATTCGCAACTGTCTTCATGCTCATGAATACCAAAGAACTAGTGAACAGTGTCTGTCAAGCTGAAGAAAAGCTGGGTCCAATATCTGAAGGTACGGGATGCACTCTCTAAATCTGGCAAACGAAGAGGATAAAGCAGTGAGTAACGGAATCACGCAAGTGTGCCTGGGTCGGGAACATCAGACAGTGTAAGAGTGGGGATTGTGGTCGACCAAAGTACAAGGCAGCTGGGTCTAGTGTGAGTACACCCTAAACCTCAGATATTTGTAAACAGATATTTGGGTAATTACCTTGAGATTCTCATTCAACTGCTTACACAAAGCCAAGGCAAATTCTTTCTCTTTCTCATAAGAGCTGGTCCTTTGCAATAGAACACCTTTTTTAGCTGCAGCTTGGTGTGAGCCATCTTTACTGGAGCAATTGTTGTTGTTGTTAAGTTGCAATTTTCTCATGAGCAGATTACAACTGGAGAAATTATTCTGAACTCTTCCAGCACCCTTTTTGGAGCCCAAGGAAGAGGACAGAGCAGAATTACTCTGCTGCATATGTTTTGGCTGTGGGTTTGAGACTTCCAGAGTGTTTACATGCTTCTTGCCAGTATCCTGAGATAGGCATTGTGGAACCAGGCGAGAAGTGCTTGTCTCATTGGTACTGGAGAGCGGTGGAACACCATGTGGAATTATGTCTTTCACTAAAAGAGAAGAAAGATATGCACTGTAATTTTTTTATCTTATCATGCATTCACTAAACAACCCAGCCTGACTAAAAAAAATGAGTGTGACTTAATATCCATCTATCTGCAAAATTGTGAAGAGATACAGGTCTTCACAATTTTTACAGAAGAAATATACAGCTTCTTCTAAAATAAGAAAGTAAGGTCAGCTGGAAAGATCTGATGCACAGAAAGCCACAGCACCACACCCAAGTCATGATCAAAGCCACTGTTTGCAAGAAAGTAATAGGCCACAAGATTTATGAACATCATTCAGCGGTTTGTGTGTAAGAGCCAACTAATATAACATATAAGTAATATGTTAAGTAATTACTATATCTGTATCATATTTGAAATACATCCCTCACCTATAGAGGCGACACGCTGCTTCAAGTTACTTTTCATGTCAAATAGAGGTCTCCTATGTTACCTGCACAGTATAAGAGGCATTTTAGTACATATGTAAGAAAATATAAAGAATGAGAAGATATCTTTGGAATTTGCATTAAAGAATGGCACAAGAGAATAAATTCACTACCACATCTCTCAAATCTTTATTATAAAGGGTTTCATTCACCATTCAGTCAAAAAGTGACTTATAGTCTAGCAATGGACGTCTCAACACATTGATACAAGATAAATGAGGAACAGAGTACAACATTAACTATATGGCCAACAGTATGTGGACATTTAACCAGCATACTTTTCTGAGCTTAATGGGCATCTCAAAATCATAGGCATTTATTTGAAATTTGCTGCCTCTTTGCAACTTCAACAGCCTCCACTCCTCTGAGGGCAGCTTTACAATTTTGGAGTCTGTCTGTGGAAATATGTGCCCATTCAGTCAAAAAAAAAAAAGCATCTGTGAGGCCAGTCACTAAAATTGCCAGAGTAGAACATCTTATAACAGACATTTAAAATTCATCCCAAAGTTGTTCAGCTGGGTTGAGATCAGGGCCCTATGCATGCCAATGGCGTTCCCCCACACATCTTTACTGACTTTGTTTTGTGCACAAGGGCATAGTCATGCTGAAACAGGAAAACCACAGCAAGATAGTTGGGGGCATTTAATTGTCTAATTGTGTTGGTATATTTACTTCATCTTCACTTAAACCCAAACCCTGAAAAACAGCCCCAGAGCATTATTCCTCCTCCATCACACTTTACTGTTGGTAAAGACAGTTTACTGTTCAAAATCAAAATCAAAGTCAACTTTATTGTCATCTCTGCTATACACTGTACAGATACATAGAGAGACGAGACGACGTGGCTCCAGTTATTACATACACACATTTAAGACGAGACAAGGAGTGTTAAATATAGTTTATGTTGTTTTGACAGTTTATTTCCAACAAATCCAGATTTGTCCAACAGAGAGAAGATTCATTATCCCTGAGAACATGCTTCCACTGTTACAGAGAACAATTGTTCTGTGTTTAAGCCACTCCAGCTGATGTCTGGCATTGCACATAGTAATCTTAGGCTTGTGTGTGGTTGTTTAGCCACAGAAGTCCATTTCATGAGGCTGTCGTTGCAGTTTTTTTGGTGATGTTGCTTCCTGAGTATGTTTACTCTGTAGTGACTGATGTAAGACTTTGGTGTTGAGTTGCTGTTGCCTGTAAAACTTACACTTCACACTATAGTTGGCTGTCTGGGGTAAATCTAACAGGACAAACGGACAGAGTGACTTGCGGTAAAGAAACATAGTACTGTTAAAGGATGCATAACATCACTGATCTCCTCTGCACAAACCAAAAAACAAGGAACTAAGCAGATAGTTTGCAAGGTTTATAGAAAAGGTTTTATTTGCCTCTGCCAGGCATCCCAGTTGTTGAAGCTGTTGAATCAAAACAGCTTAGCAGCTGATCAACAGAGATTTGTTTATAAAATGAGTGCAGGATGTGCTAGCACACATATCTGATTGTCTACTGACAGTTTTGGCAGGGATAAACCCTATTCTTCAAAAGAAGATCTGATCTTCTATACTGTGAAGCGCACTGCCAGTGCATACCAGGGAATAAAAAAGTTACAAAATTATAGGGACACTTGGAAGAACCAATGAGGAAAGCAACAAAGACTAATCTAACGCAGTCCGAGTCACAGTAAGTAATTATGGATGAAATCAACAAACTAAGCCAAATGCCAATGAAACTTTTTTTCATTTGACAGGGTTTGTTAAGGTGTGTAACTTAGCTGGCGGTGAGATGGTAAAAAGCAGGTGTTGATTTTAGTATAGCTGTACAGGTATGAAGATCAGACGTAGACTATTTAAGCACTGGTGTACGTCGTGATAAGAGCGTCTGCTTAACGCCGTGAACATAAACCTAGAATAGCAGTCAAACCTCATTTGGCACAGGATAAGGAATAGAAGCAAGAGATTATCGCAACTAATGTCAGAAAGAGACGTTTGTCTTCATGATAGAAACATGACTGAGTCTCGCTCAGTTACTAGTAGCTCAGAAGTGAGGTTGATTAATAACGACATAAACTTGGCAGTTTATGTTAGCTAGCCTGCTAGTTAATTGTGGTTACTCTAAAGACAATTTAGTTAACTGATTTAGCGACATTTCCCGGCGCTTTAAAAACAAAATAGTCGCCCTACCTTCACTACATTCTCACGAAAGGTCAGCGACAGCTCTCCTCTGAAAGTGTTAGTGAGAAACATCCGTGTTAAACAGTTGCTGCCCTCACTCTTAGGAAGCCGCCATTTCTGAGTGGGCGGGGTCAGTGTGAGAGTGTTTTTATTTTTTATTTTTTTCAAAATCGAAACCAACCGCGCGTCGCAGGGTTGCCAGATCGACGTTTTCACTCCAAATGACTCATTCAAAATATCAATGTCAGGAACATACACTGTATGTTGGACTGTATATCTGTTCTATATATAAACGATGTAAATCTGTATGGACTACATATAAAATACAGGGACAACTGACCATTACACCATCAGGGACTCTTTGACATTGTTTGATTTGACATGTTTGAAAATTGCATGTATTGTATCATTTTTGTTGACTCAAAAGAGTGACAATTAAAAAAAAACAGCCTTGACACAAATTTCCTTTAAATGTGTGTCTTGATGAATGTTCTTGATTAATGTTATAGAATATGTTTGCATATTCTAGTAATATGCTTTACTGATTGTTGAGGGACATAACTCAAATTTACACTTTAGATAAAATATACACATTCATGCAAAAGATTTTAGTTTAGTATTTAATATTTAGGTGTTTCTTGTGAAGTGTAATGTACTGGGACAGGCACAAATGGTGTTTTCAAAGTGCCATATACCTTTAATGTAGAGGTTATATTAATGGTCTTTAATGTTATTCAAGGTTCTTGAACAGGTCAGTAGTTTGTTGTAAAGATCATTTTACCTTTACATGCATATTTGTAAATGTAGTATTACTGGACAGATATGGGGGAAATCTATTCAGTTATTCTGTATTGCAGTTTTCTGCAGCAATATATGTATTTTCTGACTAACTTTTAATAAATTCATCATTTCTAAATGTTTGAATTTGAGGTGGAGAAACATCCTCTGTAAACCTAGAGGTGGCAGGCAGCATAGCATCGCGTGTAATAGGAGCCAATTATTTTCTAACTTTGTTTAGTTATAACAGGAATGGCAGACAACATAGTAGAGATTTGTGCTCCTCTACAGTTTTAATGTGAAGGACCTTTTAGTTTTCAAAATTTAAAAATGCAGATATTCGTCCTGCCTTAAGCAAACCTTATTGTGCAAAAGTTAAGTATTGTGGTAATACGACATTGCAAGACATCATCCTGAGATATACAAGGCGACAGAGAAACCTTTTGCTAACAGCCAAAAAAAAACACTGAACAAAAGTTTGAGCAAGATCCCTACAGCGAAGCATATCACCACTTCAGTCGCTCATTTCATACGCAAAGATTGGAGGCCATACAGTGTTGTTGCAAATAATCAGGATAATAATAGTAGTATCAATGCTTAGAACTGCAATACTTGCAGAATTGCAATAGATATAGAATCGGTACCTAAGCATTGTCCCTATTAGTAGAACACAAATGGCACAGCAATTGCAGAATCAAGCTGTGGAAGACCACTCAGTTTCTTTTCCTCTTTGACTTTTCCTGAACCCTCTGGAATTTTGAATCTTTGATGCAGAAAAAAGGGAAATGGGAACTCTTTCAAAAATGTTGTGGGGACACACTGTCTCTGCTAGATGGCTCTTCAGCAAGAGGGTTGTGACAAAAAGTACTCCCTCCAGTCTAAGGATGTCTAATCTTTTCTGCAATGGTTCTGCAAGCATTCCAAACAAACAAGAGCTCCCATGCTACTACAAAGTTAACCAATTGCTCTCAATCTATAAATGATGGCTAATGGGAACTCCCACTTTACTGACATGCAAAGCCAAGGTCAGCCCATTGACAGTCTTGTCAGTTGAAAATTCTTTGGGCTCATCTGAGGTCTGGAATGACCCTAAAGAGGGCAACAGAAATTCCTCCATTAGCACGCGTAAACAAAAAGGCAGTTTGTTTACTGAAGGCATTCTGGTTCCAAAACTGTGATTCCAGTCATGTGCTTTGTATACATGTATCGAAATAATAGATGCAGATGGTAAGGGCACAAGGAAAATCCTGAAAATATAATAATAAAATTAACAAGGAACATACTGGTGTGAGAGGTGAAGACTTTGGGATTGTGGTTTTTAATTTCAGATTTTGAATGAATCAAATGGATGTTGATTATAACACTTACATGATTAAGTGTTTTTGCAGACCTGAGGAGCTGCTGCCTAGTCAGACTGTTACCCTGCCTGCTCCTCCAAAATGTCAGCCTAAGCCTTTAGAATTAGAATGATGTTGATAAATTCAATCGTACCACTTCATTGGTCATTGGTTGCATTACTCTTGCTCCTCTCCTCCCTCAGACTCCTCCACATTCTTCTGCCTTTAAGGACTAAGCTTGTGGTTGTCTGGAGAAAGCATTTGTAGATTTCAATTTTTCCAGACCTGTTGACACTTATACATGTTCTGTTTCAAGATATTTCAGTCTTTGATGTGTAGAAATGTGTAAAAAGTTATGTTTTCGGTTTGTGGGTTTTAGTTTTTCATTGATACGTCATTAAAGGGTGTGTTAAACTGCACTACAGATGTTTAAGCAATTCCTACAACTGGTTTAGTTTCTGCAGATTCCATAGATGTGCATCATAATACCACAGTCAGAAATTAGTAGACTATGAGGCTAATTGTGAAAGTAGCAAATGTAGCAGTGGGCAATAACTGATGCTCATGAATAGCCCTAAAATGAATACTAATAGAAAATAGCCAAAAGTCCCAAATTTGTCCACTGTATGTTATTATGAAAAAAATCATCAGAAAAGGTAGCTATGCAGAAACTTTGCCTGTGGGTAAAAAAGATATACACAGTTCCATTTGAACGACCTTGAGCACAAACCCATAAAGAAGAAGAAGAAGAAGAAAAGATGGATAACAGCAGTGCTCACTAATCACAGACACAAAAATATGTTCTGTTCCTCAGCGGAGATAAAGAACAGTACATGCAGCCGTAATATTGCAAGTACACTCACATGCTGATGAATCAGAGGCGTTTGCACATGTTAAGTATTTTTAACATAAAGTCTCTAACTCCTCTGCAAACGAGAGTTTAATTCAGACTAAACTTTTAGGGCTTTCCAGGCGCAGCAGGCTATGTGCTCTGTGACATTCTGCAGGCATGTCAGTAAACGTATTTTGAACAGTCAAGGCATCAGATCAGATGGCTGTGACTAAACTGTAGCGCAGCCCCACTTCAGCCAACACGGCTACTATGCTCTTTACGGTAGGTGCAGTATTGGGTTACCGGGGCGTTCATCTGGGCTCCAGCATTTAAATACTTGACCTGACCCAAAAGTAGAGCTGAACTCTGCGGAGGCAAAATGCTCGAACAAAGCAGTACCCTGGCGATCCTGCTGTGCTTCGTGTGTGTCTCAGCATCCTTTCAAAACAACACATTCGAGAGTAATGGGACTGACACTGTATTCAAAGATGGGAAAACATTTGTTAATAATGGGAAACACAACGACAGCAAAGTGGAGGCAGCAGAAGAGCAGCCAAGTGTCTCTGAGGTTCCTGTGCAGAAGGAAGAGACAAGCAAACCTGGCGAGTTTCTTCAATCTGTTGGGACAGGGGTGCGTGGGGAGCATGCAAAACGGACCTAGTATTTAAGTTTATAACTTTTGTAGCACTTAGAGGCGACTGAAAAATGTATGCATGCTCTGAGACAACTGTTCTGTGCTAATGTGCCGAATTGGCAGTTTATCTGAAGTGGGGTTTAAGTCTTTCTAAGGTTGTTAGAAAGGGGGATGGGAGTGAAAGTTTTTCAGATGGTTTCTGAGTGGGCTGATTTCTGTTCGTTGGCGTGACAGGTTATCAATAGACAAAGCTGAACTGATCTCTGGAGACTGTGCAAAATACCTTCAGAATTGTTAGAATAAGGAATAAGATCCCAGCAGAAGTGATTTCTAACTTCATTCAACTTTCATACACGAGAATGGAAATGTTAATTAGTATCTGTCATCCACTATGACAGATTATGTACATTCACATAATTTATACATTCCCATCATGTGTAAGCACAGCATATCTGTTGCTGGAGTTGCATAATCATAGCCACAGTCTGGGTTCCTGCTGCACAATAGCAGTTCACATCAGAGCTTCTTCAGAGGATGTTGTTCAGCAGGGAGTGGGTCTTCACTGCGTGTTTTGATACAAAAGTAAGGTGAACACCACACATCTGGAGGCAGTTGCATTCCTTTAGCGCAAGTGTTTAGATGTGGTGGGAGTTGTTTGATCTGATGCGTATGACAATATTTAAAAAAAAAAATCTGTATAACTGAATTGTTAAGCAAAGCCATTCATTGTGGTTTGCTGTGAAATGCTCTGTCCTAGAAAAATTTGCTGAATCAGAATCGTTCTTATGGTCGTGATAGAAACCAGACATCCAAAGTGTTTGATGTCTCTACAAAAGTACCTCACAGACCGTGTAGTTACATGACATGGTTATGAAGATACTGCCTGAAGCCATAGACAGGTTCACTGGTGGTGCAGTGCAGTAAATTAACTGGTTATATTTGTGCTGACATTGTAAACCTGTCACCACCATTGTAAAGAAATTGTAAAGGTTTCGCTCCAATGCACCTTTAACATCAAAACACAATGAGTGACTAAGATTACATCTCAGTGAAGTAGAATCTGTAGAAATCTTTAAAATATTGAATTTCTTTAAAGTTTTTTGCTGATTTTTTGGATTTTGTGAAAAATATCTTTAAATAAACCCTCATTTGGGAGTCTTTAACTGATGTTTTGATTAATAGTATTGTATCAAAATATATAGTCTTTCAGTGTATTTCAGTGAATTTGTGTATTATTTAACACAATATATTTAATGTTTATCCTGTTGAAACCTTTGATTGGTGTCACCGCTGAACATGTTTTAAAATAAACGTTTTTCAAAATGTGTGAGAAGAGGCTCCAAAACTTTACTGACCAAATCATTTTTAAACTGCTAAGCCTGTATTAGATTACAGTCAAGAAAACAATTCAAAACAAAGTCATAAATAATGTTAATCTTTCAGCTGTAACTTATCTTTTTTTGGTTAGAGATTTTCTTCCCTATAAGTAACCCCCTCCTTCCAGTCCATGACTAACTGTTCATTTATTTTTGCCTTGAGTGCTCATTCTCTATGTCCCCTCCTTTCCTCCTTCCCTCTCTCCCCCAGCAGACTGTCCACCAGTGGGTCTGGAGTCTCTGAAGGTGTCTGATTACCAGCTGCAGGCGTCCTCATCACTGAGCAGTGGGCTTGGCCCCAACAGAGCACGCCTCAACATACAGGTCAGCCAACTTTCTATGTTTGTGGGAATTTTTATGGTACTGATATACTTGTTGGTAGCTGATATTGTTAGACATGTGTATTTCTGCATTAGTATGTGCCTCTGTGTCTGTGTGTGTAGTCAGGTCTAGAAGATGGAGATGAATATGATGGAGCATGGTGTGCTGGACTAGAAGATCAGGAGCAGTGGCTGCAAATGGACGCTCTCAGGCCTACTCTCTTCACCGGAGTCATTTTACAGGGCAGGACCTCCATCTGGAGGTCAACACACAGTACTTACATTTACATTTACATTTACGGCATTTAGCTGATGCTCTTATCCAGAGCGACGTACATCAGTGCTTAATAATTCCACAACTGTTTCTTACCTGAAAAACAGCTTAAATCTGAGTCAACTATTTAACCAAGATACTGCAGTCAGAGC
>JBBPDC010000149.1:12073955-12132094 GCA_037974485.1 Hemigrammopetersius urotaenia | reverse complement strand
TGAAATATTCATTTATCGGCCATTATAAATGCCGATACCGATAGTTTGGAAAATGCCTAATATCGGCCGATAATATCAGCCTGCCGATAAATCGGTCGGGCTCTATTTACAAGCTGGTGACCCCTTAATAAAGAGATGGAGGCAGTTGAGAGAAGTGTTTGTGGTCTATTTCTATGGACAGCCTTGCAGGTGTAGTTCTATTTTTAAGAAGCAACATTTGGAACCCACCATGTCTTAGCTGGTGGACTAATCCTGGGGTAAGCAGAAATGTGTGTACGTTTATTTTTTGTAATGACTATTCCTTTAACTTACTGTTGGTGTGTGTGTATGATTTGCTGAGCTGTGCAGTTTGATGTGAATTAATGTCGATCTCTGCTGTGCTGTACTGGTTCCCAGGAGCAAATATTTCACCTTTTCCAGCAGACCACACAGACTTCCCCTGGTATTCAGGCGCCAAGCTGATGGTGTTTATGTTAAAGGGAGTTCAATCATGTCTGTGTGACACACTTTTGTCACCATGTGTTTTTTATTAGTGACAAAGCCAAAGTAAACTTTGACATGTTGGCTAGCAGCTAGAAAAGACACACTGAAGGCTTTCTACGAAAAGCATTTAATGACTGTACATATAAATGTATTAAGGTTTCATTCAGCAAATTAAGCAGTACCCTGGGCCCTGATCTAGTGGCTTCTTATTACTTTTAGGTGAGCCAGAATTCCGCTATGTGGCCGGGATGCATGGAAACGAAGTTTTGGGTCGGGAGCTGCTGTTGAACCTTATGCAATACATCTGCCACGAGTACAAACGAGGCAACCAGCGAATAGTTCGGCTGGTGAAGGACACACGCATCCACCTCTTACCATCCATGAACCCTGATGGATATGAGGCTGCATATGAGAAGGTAAAACTTTGCTTTGCATAATGGAACAGACTGTCACAATGCCAGAAATGAATGTTTGCATTGCTTCAACACAAGTAATGGTGTGTGTGTGTCCATTTCAGGGTTCTGAGCTTTCCGGCTGGGCTTTAGGTCGCTTTACCTTTGAGGGCATTGACCTAAACCACAACTTCCCTGATCTTAATAACATCTTGTGGGACGCTCAGGAGCTCGCCACGGACAAGAAGAAAGTCAGCAACCACTATGTCCCCATGCCAGAGTACTACACCACAACGGAAGCAACCGTATGTATGACGTACGCTTGGCTTCTCTGGGTAAAAATAATAGCAGTGGGTATAATGTGCCTTTGGTTTATTCATGAAAACAGATCAACAGATGTTCAAAATTCACTCATAATAAAACTTTGTTAAAGTAATTCATTCTCCTATAAAGTTACCATTTCCAGGATCGATTCCATAATCTCTGTTTCAAGAGAAAAACAAAAGCAGGAATCACAGACGATAAAGTCTGTTGTTTATTGAATTTTGCGCAGAGGAATGCGTGTGATGTGGCTTGCTAAACAACTGAAACCCTGAAGATATTTAGCGGAGATCTCAGAACACTCATTGTTTTACTTCATTTGGATCCATAGTTAATTTATTCCAAGACATCTGAAACATAAACAGCGATTAGATTTCAGGGTTCAAACACACTGAAACCTTTTAACACCAAAACATACGCACACATATACACACACACACACAAACATATGCTCACACTGCGGTCAGGCAGATCTTTAAAGAATGTGAGAACTTCCTCTGAGCCGAATGACCCTGTGCTGGGGCCTCTCACCAAAAAATAACAGTGCAAGGAAAGTAATACAAAGTCATTCACTCACACACATACACAACATTCATTTTCTTGAAGTTTGATTAGAGTTTTTAACGTGTTTTTAAAGAGATTTGTGGTTCGTTGAGGCATGCTATGTTTAGAGAGAGCAAATCGAGCGAGCTCTAATAATAGCCTTCTTGACATAAGCTGTGCCAAATGTACAATAATTAACATTTCCGAAGGTTTATCTGCATTTCATGGTTAATACTCTAACCGCCACTTTCTTCTTGGTTTTCTTTGTGCTGTTGTGGGTTCATCAGATGTCTCCCAGAAAAATCTTATCTTGTATGAAGACAGGAATTTTAGTAACACTCTGAAGGGAAGTGATGTGCTTTTGAAATGTGTGTAAAAGGTTGCCCCAGAGACCCGAGCAGTAATAAACTGGATGCAAGATATTCCGTTTGTCCTGAGCGCTAACATGCATGGAGGGGAGCTGGTGGTCACTTACCCATTTGACTGCACGCGGGACTGGATCCCTCGTCAGGATACACCTACCCCTGATAATGACTTCTTCCGCTGGCTGGCAGCTGTCTACGCTTCCACCAATCTGGCAATGGCAAACCCAGATCGCAGACACTGCCATTATGAGGACTTTCAGCAGCATAACAACATCATTAATGGAGCTGACTGGCACACTGTCCCAGGAAGTGAGAAAACACACTCACAAAAATCACATGCAACAAAATCACCTGGAATTTTGTCGCCGTCATGTCAAAATCTTTTTTCATATCTTAATCGTTTGAAAACGTAAGCTGGCCTTTACCTTTTGTGAGTTTTGTCTTGTAACAGTTTGAACTTACGTATTTTCCTACTTTTATGAATTTACTATTCTAGAGATATGTGGTTTTGCCACAACAGCGACAATTTGTGTAGTTAGCTATACTTTGTACAACATTCATTCACAGCTTGCAGACTAAAATACACTATTTGCATTTGTTCCGTTTGTATGGTAATGTTTTCTGTTTGCAGGTATGAATGACTTCAGTTACCTGCACACTAACTGTTTCGAGGTGACTGTAGAATTGTCATGTGATAAGTACCCTCATGCCAGTGAGCTTCCCACTGAATGGGAGAATAATAAGGAGTCTCTCTTGCTCTACATGGAGCAGGTCAGTGCTTCTGTTGTCCTCTATATCCCACGGTCTGTCCTCTGTGCTATTGCCTCATGCTCTGTCCTGCCTGCCACTCTCAGGTGCACAGAGGTATAAAAGGTGTGATCAGGGATAAAGACACTAAGGAAGGCATTGCAAATGCTGTTGTTAAGGTAGCAGGCCTGGACCATGACATCAGATCAGGTAAGTGTATCGGTTAAAATGCATTGTACACACTGAGTGGGCAGTCCAGACACTGATACCAGATACTGTCATACAGTGAACTGAAGTGAAAACAAGTACATGTACTCTATAAAGACAAACTTCTATGATTTTATTGCTATTTATTTGCTAAATGTGAGATATTAGGAGAAAATAATAAAACGTACAATGTGGCCTACGCAAGTTATAGGACTTTTTTTGCAAATGTTAAATTCTACAAATAAATACAAATTATGGACCAACATTTGTTCTCTATAGAGGAAATCTTAAAGCATTTTCACTTTAGTGTTTTTAAAATCAACAAAACATGTAATTTAAACATTTGCCTTTACAGTACACGTGTCTTTCTTGTGTCCTAGTCTTTAAGCTTTCTTTGCTCTGCATTGCCATGAAAAGCACTTTGTCCGTCAGTCTTTGTTCTGCCCCCTAGTGGATTTTCAGAATCAGGAATGATCTGGGAGGTATTTCCTTATTTGATTAGCTGCCTCTTTTGTTCTAATGAGAAGTTTATGGAACCGTGTCAAAAAAAGTGAAACTGCAGCACACTTTGTTTAGAGGCTCTACATGAACAAGTTAGATCATGTTGTTTTAGCTGATTGAAACAAGTTTTTTTATTTGGTTGAGGGGGACTTTTTGCCATTGTTCTTCAAAGTTCTCTTAACAGCTGCTACAAAAGAACACAAAGGTCAGAGCATGGAGTTTGGAGAACATTAACTTTCTCTAATGGGTGACATGGCAAAAATACATCAATACTTTACCGGTGCACAAAACACATCATGACGTTTGGCTCTACTTTGATAACCAAAAAAGACAAATTACCACATAAACAAATACTGTCTGAAGACTTCATACTTCTCTATACTGTGCTTTATGATGAAAAAATAGAGCAACGTACATCAGTGCTTAAGTAGTCCACAACTGTTCTTTCATACCTGCAAAGCTATACATTTTAACCAAGTTACTGCCAGCTAAGATACACACCTTAACAAAGCCTGAAAAAGAAGAAACAGCAGTTGGTCAATACTGGCATGACATGTTTCTTTATCTTATGTAGCTGCTGATGGCGATTACTGGCGTCTGCTGAATCCAGGTGAGTATAAGGTGATTGTGTGGGCGGAAGGCTACTTTCCCCTCATCCGCCACTGCACTGTGGGCTCAGATCCACACCCCACCATCTGCGACTTCAGTCTGACCAAAACGCCGCAGGAACGCATCAAGCAGATCCTGGCCAAAGGCGGGAAGCTTCCACGAGATGAGCAGCTCCGCATCCGAGCCTTACGAATGCGCAAACTCCGAGTCAGCACCAAAATCCTGAACCGCAGGCGTGAACAGCAGCGTCAAGCCAAAGCCAAGAGAAAGTGACCGACACATTGATACTGACAGAACAGAGAAACTAGCCAGGCACAGCTCAGAGACGGGGTGAGGAAATGCTGAGATAGATAGAAGAAGCATGTGACTGAGGAGTTTTGGCTCCGAGTCCTACCATACAGACCCGTTGTTCAGTTTGTTCTGAACTTGGAACACTAATTTCTTAACACTTCTCTCTTCTCTCTAGCTGCTCATATTTCTTGAGGACCACCAGGTGATTTAAACCCAGAAAAATGAAATATTACATAATGCTTGTTGCATTATTAAAACCATCTGGCCAGGTCCCCAGCTAAGTGTCCACCCCTGCTCTGCACACAAGGTCTACCTGCGACCAGCTTTTAAACACTGAATGTTTTTACCGCTAATGTCTGAAACTGACTGTGAAAATCAAAGGGTGTAGCTGGTTTTCTACACTCAGCATTTTTGCATCACCAATATGTAACAAAAATGAGTTTATCTTATTATACTCTAATAATAAAACCTTCTTGTCAGACATGTTGCATGATGGTTTTACTTTAGCCATTTTCTTTTGTCTCTTATTTGGATATATATATATATATATTTATTTATAAATATATAAAATTAGTTACACAAACTAATTGTTCATTCACAAATTTAAAATAGGAAACTGAATTGGATAAAAACTCATTACCTGTGCATTCCTGGCTGCAATAGTAGTCACATAAAGAGTTATGGAAAAGCCAGCTGAAATGCATCAACTTAAACTTGTTGTAAGCATTCTTTAAACCTTCCAAATGAAGCAGTACACACTTGAGCTAAGTGCAGTAACTACAACTACTACTTTGAATTACTGATAAGACAAAATATGCTCATGGTACTATGGAATGCCACAAGAGTATCACAGCAAGATACATTTCAGATATACATTCAGATATACATTCATTTTTTTTGTTAATTAATTTGCTGAATAAAACTTATCAGATGTTTTAGATAGCAATATTTTCTATTAAGAATTTGACTGTTCAATATATTCAGTTACAGTCAATTATCCCCATCAGGCAAATATCAGGCTCCAGGTAGTGAAAAAAATCTTTATTATTTTGTACCTCTGTATCTTTAGAGAGCCTCTGTATCGTTAGTACTAACATGAATCATTTTGTGATTGAGTGAGTAAAGCACAGCTGGATAGAGGAATGCCTCTCCTTCTGTGGCCCTCTTCCTCCTTGCCCCCTTTCCAGATGTTTCATGCATTGAATAACATGAGGGGGATCCAAACATTGCCAATAAGATGATGCTTCAGCCCAGTAAGACCGTCCTCAGTGTCTTTCTTTTGAAAAGCTGGATTAGAGATACCAAACAGTGTAAAACACTCACAGTAACACTTCGCTGCATCAAAAACTCTCAGTCTCCCACAGTCCTTTTACGTCTGCAGTATTCAGAACACGACTGCTGTGCTTCTGAACTGTCAGTAGTCAATGTGCATGTACAAGTCTGAGACAGTATGGAAAAAAAAAAAACCAGAACATTAGATTTAGGCAACAAAGTTGATGGTCCCTGTCCAGTCTAGGAGTTTGGTGTGTGGGTGTGTGTGTGTGTGTGTGTGTGTGTGAGACTGAGAGAGGTAGAGAGGAGACCCTCACCAACACTCACTCATCCAAGAATCATTTATCGGCAGTTAGCTTATCTAATAACAGACACGCATACTCGAACGCACACTTAGGCACACATGCACACAAGCATATTGCTTAGACTATCTACAAATTAGGCCCCCAAAAAACATGACCTTATTAGTGTTACAGGGGACCAGCTGCCTTTCCAACATAAAAAGACAAGTTAGTTAGAAACAGGGAAAGACCAATTGTTGTCAGAGCTCAATTGTGAATATGGTGCTGATAAAAAAAATAAAAAATTGGCAAACATTTGGCAAAACGCAGAAAATTCCATCGATTGCAACATTAATGGCTTGCACTGCTGACATTCAGTGCTGCTTTACACAAAAAGAACGGACTGGCTCAAGCGCCCAGTAGTAACTTTGCTGCTGTATGGGGAAGGTCAGCATTTGACATGCAGGCCAGGCTCCACAACTGAAGTGAGCAAAAGCAAAAGGCATGAAGACTACAAAACTGAACTCTGCCATCCAACTAGCACCACAAGCTCACAACCGTGTCGCTCGGCATGCAACTCCAATCAGTGACACGCGCTGCGAGTAAGAATTAATGGCTATTTCTCTCATTACTGCAAACGTTCATAAATTTTAAAGATTACATTTGTCTAACACTCAAAATGAAGTCCTCTAAAAACATTAAACTCATTTACATGAACCCACATTAAAGCCTTGACACTGCGGTTCCAGAAAACACATACTCCCTTTAAGGGCTGTGGGTCTTATCTCAACATATGCCAGAGGATTCTTGAAGAGTCCAAAAAAGTCAATGTTTTCCTGTGCGTGTGCTAAAAGTGGGGTTGGTAGAGTGCTACACGTCCACTCAGGCAGCCCGAGGCCAGCTGACAGTGTGTGGGAGAGAACTTGGAGGTGAGTACCACGTCGCTGTGAGAGTAGATGGAGCGCACCTCGCGCAAGAGCGCTGTACGCACAGGCATGCAGTCCGCCAGCTCAGCACAGCGCTCGTCAAAGGCCAGCAGACGCACACCATAACCGTATGGCGAGCAAATGAGCCGTCCATCTGGGCTGAAGCATAGCTCCTTGATGTAGCCGCGGCCCACGTTGGCCTCCTCTATGTAGTGTGTGAGCCGCAGGGAACAGCGTGGGGAGACGGGTGGCCGCGGGGGAGCGCCCTCCTGAAACTCGTACACACACGTCCACTGAAGGGAAAACAAGACATATGGCAAGATACTTCTTTGAAAACAACAAATATGAAATGGAAGCTCATTTATACGTCTAAACAGATGCATGTGTATGCGTTTCAATAAAGACACAAAAACGTATAGGTAGGTGTAAATCACAGAGCTGATCCGAACCTGTTTGATACATTTTTGTTGCTACTACTAATAAATATTATATTTGTAAACATTTATTGCTGCCAGAGACATATGTGACTCTGAATGTCCACACAATAATGATCATCTATGGTTTGGCTAATGGTCCTTAAAAGGGATCTGCACCACATTTAATGACAGATTGCACAGGCTACAGAGGTACAGAGCTATGCACTTTTTATATTATAGATTCCAAATGCTATTCAAATGTGCTCAAGCCACATGATTCTGGGTTAAATACAGAGTCCTTCAGAATTACTGGCATTAACAGGAGGATGGTGAAAATGCCTCTTACTGTTTAACAAATGTTATCTTTGCGCAGCAAAAAAAGAAGAAGCACAAATTACATGAGTCAATTATCACAAGAAATAAGATGACAGGTGACCACAATTTTTTTTCTGAAAAACCAGAGCCACCATTATTGGCAACCCCCAATCACCTTTTGCCAACAGAACAGTACGGAGTTTTCTCTCGTAATGTTGCATGAGATGCAGAGGAATTGTTCCTCAACACAGAATCACAGATTTTTTCATCTTTCTCATTGTGGCTGCTAACAAAACACCCTTGCATCCTCTTGCAGGCTGTTTTCTTGAATCTTCCAAGCTATTTGTATTTTTCACTAATGGTTGTTTTATTTTCAGAATAACCTGAACACAAATAAAAGGTAACCCTTCTTTTTTTTCAATATACTATTCAATATAATACTGGTAGTCTTTTTGATCATCTTTATTAAGGGTATGAATAATAGTGTAAAAGGTTAAACTTTGTGAAGAACTGCATGAGGCACAATTCACTGAGATGCATTTACAATGGATAGTTGGACTTCTCAAACAATAGAGAAGTTTGAGCACACTGCATTAAACTAACTCAAGAGAAACCAACAGTTCTCTGAACATGACCCCTTTATGAAAATTATACATTAACCTTAAAGCTGGTAACACTTTCTCCAAGCAGAACTGTGACATAAACCGAACCATGGTTCTGAAACGAAGTACTAAATCCAACCAAAAACAGGACCAAAACAACAGCCAATCTGAACACTAATTTCCCTTCTATACTTCAGTTTGTTGTGAATAGAGATTAGAAGGTGTGTGCTGACCTCCTGGTCATCCATATTACTGGAGCAGCGTAGCAGTGTAGCCCAGCCTTTGGGGTGAAGCTGCAGAGAGGTGATGCAGTTCCCCCTGTCCCTTTCACCTGGGATCTCTGGGGTCAAAACTTCCAGACTGTTTCGGGGAGACAAACCTAGGAACAAAAAAAAAAAGATTTCAGCTTAAATGTAGTCATGACAATAACTGCCACAAAGGTATATGAAAAGTGCAAGTCACCTTCTCTGTGTGGATGGGATTTGCCGTCATTGCCATGACGGATGCCTGATGTCCTGGAGCCTGCCGAGGAACCTTTTGAGAAGTGTGAAATAAAGACTGTCCATTTCATTCATTAAAATAAATTGCACACAATTTATTTCTTCCTCCGCTTTCAGACAAATAATTCTGCGACTCTGTATAACAAACAGTTTGCTATGACCATATAATGAAATCTTTATTTTGTCTTTACAGCCTTCTTTTACAAATGCAAAAACTGTACAAAAATAAATTGAAAATACCATCATTGTCATTTTAGCCACATTTAAAAAGTGGGCATTTCTATCTGAACATTTTAGAGGTTTACTAAAAGGCAGATATGGTTCTTATTTTAAAAGTTAAGTAATAAACCAAAAATGAAGTAATAGCACTGTTGATCTTTCTATTGCAAGAGATTATTATGTATATTATGTATGTACTTTGCACACCTGTGCTAAGAGGGGTGCGTCGAGCCCGTAGAATTCGGTTACTCCCGACCTCCAGACTCTGGGTGAGGTCAAGGTCATGTAAGATGAGGAGGTATCCAGAGGAAGTGGAGATGAGCATCTTACTGCAGTCTGGAGTCAGACGCATCCGCATTAGATAGCGTGTGTGAAAGAACTTCTTGTGGGGGCAGCCGTCCTCTGTGAACCTACACACATATCCACCTGTTAGGGCCCATCACACATGCTGCACAGAAGAACGCATGACAGCACAATACCACAAACCTGTTGGTGTCCCAGGTGATGACATTTCCATCGAAGCCAGACGTTACAAGCAGACGAGTGTGTGTGTCATACTCAATATTCTTCACCCAGCTTGCATGGCCATGCAGCGAACAGACCTTTGAGTTCAACTTTCTCAAGTCCCATAATGCAATGGTAGTGTCATCAGAACAAGTGGCAAATAATCGGTTGTCCAGAAACCTGGCAGCAAAATAAAAGAATTGGTTGCCAAAAAAATATCTGCAGCAAGCTGAAGCACAATAATACTTAGATATAATAAAAGACGTTAACACTATGTCTATTTTTTAATAGAAGCAAAGTTTTTGGACCTGGTTGAAAAAACATGCTTACATGAATACAGAAACACTTGGTAAAATATTATTTGAGAAAATGAGCAGTTATCTATTGAAATACTTTTTTAAAGTACTAATTTTATAAAGTAATTTAGATCAGTGTCATTTTTAGGGTATTTCTGCTAAAAGTACTTCATCCACAATACTTTTTACAGTTAATGCTTGAATGCATTTGCAGGTGCAGTGAGGTACTCTTGTACTTCAGTTTATGCAGAAATATAAATAAAATGTACTCAGTCATGGAGGCCCCCTGTCCTGCATTTTATAGTGTTTCCTTTATTCGTGCACACTTTAATTCAGAAAAGGTCTGTTAATTGATTGATTCTTTGGATAAGGTGTGAAGAGCACAGTACATTCTAAAAGGCACAAAGCATTGGGTAGCTCCAGGACCTGGCTTGGGTTGGGTTTTTACTTTCACTCATGTACATAACAATAAGTCCTCCATTGTTTTATCATGTTAACCTCACTTTTTTTTATAAGCTTTAGAGAGTGAGTGAGTGAGTGAGTGAGTGAGAGAGTGTGTGTGTGTGTGAGAGAGAGAGAGAGAGAGAGAGAGAGGTTCTCAGTGTTCATGCTCATCAAAAGTTTTATCTGCCGTTGACCCAGTTCAGCATGTGTTAAACAGATGTTACACTCCCGAGCCCTGATGAGCAGATCTTGGAGCGCACACACCTGCTGTTATGGGTGAACAGCTCTCCTCAGCTTTGCTTCCAGCAGTGCACCTTACCTGATGTTGTTCACGCAGTCCTCATGCGCCTCCACCAGTGTTTTAATATGTCTGGATGATACAGGATCGAACAGCAGTACCTCCGTCTGCTCACAAGCTACAGTCAGCACAGAGCTGCAACACACAATCAGAATCAGAAAACTTGCCTATGTTATGACTGCAAAGACACGCAGAGACAATATAATGAACAATTTAAAATATAATGTCTAATTAAATCTAAAAAATCTGTAGGAAAAAAATCACTATAAAATACACCATCTACACAAATGCTCCATATAAACACTATAGATAAATAACTTACAGTTAAGTGAATTTTGTCACAGATGCTAGTTAGGAGTACATTCTTGCAATTAGTAGAGATCAGTGGAATGTAAGTAATAGTGACATAAGTACTGATATTGCACATGGTAAGTCTACTGCACATAAGATGCAAGATCGGAAATCTACAACTGCACATAATGAAGACATTCAGCAGCCATTGAGGGAAACTACATGACACTGCACATGGTAAGACTACTGCACACAGATTTAGCACCTGATAACAGCTTTGCACAATATTGCACATGGTAGACGGTTGCACATCATAGTAAAAACAAAAATGATGCATATAAAGTGCCATTTGGCAGAGGCTCTTATCCAGAGCGACTTACAATTATTAATTACAGGGACAATCGCATTGGAGCAACTAGGGGTTAAGTTTCCTACTCAAGGACACTATGGTATAAAGTGGGGGTTTGAACCTGCAACTTTGTTTTCATCGGGTTCACGGGCAAGCGTTTAACCCATTGGGCTACAAATATCTCATGTGCCTGTTGTCATACACACACATACGCTGTCACAGGCTACAGGCCGAGCTCAACAAAAGCACGGCTCTCTGCTTACCCGTCAGGAGAGTACTCCAGGTTGAACACTGCTCCGTGCGTCTGCGTGCTGAGGTTTACGGAGTCCGTGGCGGGGCTCATGGACGAATAGAGTCGGGTCATGGTGCGGAAGTTGTCTCGGGCCGGGTCTACCAGTGGCCCTCTGCGAACAGTCCGTTTCCATAGCCAGGAGAACAGGGAGTCGTTGAGTCCGGAGCTCCTGCTCCCGGAGCCCGGCGCGCTGCCTCCTGCACCGTCGAGCCTAGAGCCTCCGCGGTTCTCCGGAGGAGGAGAGGGCGGCCTGGAGCCACTGTCCTCATCCTCGTCACTCTGTTCCTCTCGGAAGACCTCGGCCAGGGGCCGGGCGGCCGAGCCCGGGGGCTCCTCCGGCTTGCTGCTGTCGCTCGGCCGGCCCGAGCTCATAGCGGCGGGGCGGCGTTTTGGACAAAAAGAAAAGTTATGGACGGAGACCCGGGGCTTGAGCCCAGCTCCGCTTCACCCTACAGCCCCCCCCCGGAGACAGCTCCACACACCTGAACCCCACCACACACTCGGGCCAAAGCTCCAAACCCCCACTATCCGACCCCAGCAACGTAAACACACCACCACTGAGACAACACGTGACGTACATCCGCTTCCGTCTCCAACAGGGAAGTGCAACAGCAGCCGCACATTTTCTCTTCCATTTTTTTTTATTATTTACAAGCATTTCTTCAACATTTTCAGCACCAAACTGTTCAAAATCCACTTAAGTTACATGAAAATACAGATATTCATTTTACTTATCAAATTAAACGCATAGTACCCATGTTCTTAAGTGGATTCTTTTACAAGGAAAAATTAATGAAGGAATTGGTTGAATTAATGAATGGCCTTTTTGTGGGTCAGATCTGGAACAGCCTCTTGTCCCATTTTAAGCATTTTTTGCTCAAAACATTTCTAATTCAGACCCCATTTTATCTTTTTGGATGTCCTCTTTTTAGCAATAGTTATTTGCTATAGAGACAAATCCCATATTTAAACGTACTGACTGTCCATATTACATAGCAGAGTAGGTCTTCAGAACAATACACTGAACACTGAGAATCAGAACCTAAATTTAATACACCTAAATGGCACAACTGTGCATGTTTGGATGTATATTAAAACCACGAGGTGCTTGATAAATAGCTGTTACACTTGAAAAGCAGTAAGGAAAACACAAAACAGTGAAGTGGTGGACACAAAGATTGGAAGTCATTTATAACGCTGTGACAAAGAATTACGTAATGGAACACTGTGTGTAAGATAAAACAAATGTGCATTAATGTTATCCTCTAAGCATATTAAATTCTGCACACTGGCAAACATTGTTCTGTTAATAGTCAGCCTTCATTTTATCATAAAAATATTTCTGATAAAATAAAGTATTAAAGTACTCAAGTACCGATAAACAGCTTTTCTATCTTACTTGTCTAGGCTTGTCTTTAAATATTGTCAAGTTGCAGAATACCACAAAAGTACTACAATGATCAAGATGCAGACAGACCTACTGATATAAATAATCTATTATAAAATTCAAACTTGAGTATTTCGTAACAGTACAAAACATTTGTAAAAACATTAAAATCTTTCATAAAAAGGGGCAGATCGAGTTCAGCAGATCGAGTTTGCAAGGTCACTGACCAAAAGCACATATTTATACTTTATTAAATGCATCCTGCTGTTCTCAAACAATTGTTAACTTTCAAATAATGCAAAAAATATATAGAAAAATGTCATGACATTTCAGTCGGTTATTGCCTATTCTGCTAATCAATCCCACAACAATACCAGGAGATACTTAACCACTATTAGTCACACTGGACTGCCTCTTTGCCTTTCTCTCAATATGTAAAATCAACAATTTTACAACATGTCTCTGACAATCTCTGTGTGACTTTCCTTCATGCTGTCATACACAGAGCGATATACACTCAAGACCTCATGTGCTGTCGGCCGTAGCTTAGGATCATGCTTTTTACACTCTGCATGTATTTGAAAGAGGTGGAAGTGGATAACGTCACTCCCTGAGACATGACCCAACAGAAAACGTGTCACATCTGGAATCTTCCAGATGTCTGACTTTTCATCATAGCCAGGCATAAGGTCATCAGAGAAAGGCATATCCTCACCATATGGCCACAGCTGCTCCGGAGCAACAAACTGTCCCACTAACTGATGGTGACCACACTTCACTCCCTGATGTCCAGGCACCACCTGTGGCAGGGCATCCAGGTCGTTCGCCAGGAGCCGCAGGTCTGAGGTCAGCAGGAATTGACTGAGCGTTTTGTGTAGGTCATTAGAGTCACACATGACACGAGTGCCCACTGGGCTTTTGTGCAAGAAGACCAAAAAGGCGACATAATCCAGTGCCAGCCGCAGCCGTGTCTGCCAGGTGTTTTTGCCGCTGTAACGATCCTGAGCAAGAGTAGCATCAAGCGTAAGAGCAGATCCCAGAGGGTGGTACTCCGTTACGAACACTCCATCTTCTTCACACACACCCACTAGAGTTACTACACGGACACTCTGCAGAGACCGTAGCATGGATACTCCATGAAGGAAATCTGATTTATACTGCTCTGAGGACCAGACAGACAGTGCTACTTTTTGTCCCTGCCACTCTGAAAGATACACCTGAAACACAAAACAGCGTCATTATTCCCAACAAGCAACATTCTGGCAAAAACACATCATACTCACAAGCATTTATGCCAATGAACTGAAAAATATGTACACAATGCAAAAATCTGACCTTCTTCACAGCTCCTTGTCCAATTAGCCTTAGGCGACGAACATCAGCACTGATTTCGACACACTGCAGCCAGGGGGTGCAGCTGGCCATTGTGCCTACCTTAAAGTGTCTTAGAGGACAGTGCATATGTCCTGAGGGAGGGGAGTTCCCCTCGTATACAGCCTCAAGATAAGCATAGAGCAGCACGTTGGCACACAGCAGCGCTGCCAGGCATGCAATCACTGCAGGCACTCCACACTTCGCTCCACGTCCACTACTGCGACTCATGACAGCATCTTAACCTAGAGATAGAGAGAGAGAGAGAGTATCTCAAACACATCTTCTCCACAGACATGAGTACACTAACTACAAATATAATGCTGTCTAGAAAAAGCTATTCGGGCAGCTAATGGTCAGAACGTAAACTATGTGTAGATGGTCTTTATGTAATAAACTTTGCTACAACTTCCACACGCCCAGGAAAATTTATAAATAGGCTCAATGGTTAAAATGGCATATATTATTTATTTTCTGAAACTGTAATTCATCCCCTTGCCTTAATTACATCATTAGTCCTGTCAAGTAAGGATTACTCCAGACTCTGCAGATCCTACCCACTGTTTCACATGTTTATGTGCAAATATTTTCAGCATTTCACCAGCTATGAACTTGGGCGTGTCTCAGTGTTCCCACATGTTTTTTCTCCCAGAGAGCTCATTTAGTGGCTGCTAATCTCAACGTGGAAACTAATAAGAAACAACACCCCATACCTGATCTGTTGGACCTTATTTCTTATTCACACTTACTGTGCTGAGCTTCGTCCACTTTCAAGTCTATTTTCGATATATGGTATAATACACATGATCCACCATAACACCTTCAACTTTCCACTTCCAGTGTTTTTATTCAGCACTGTCTTCTACTATGAAACTAGCGTCACAAAGTTCATGATCTGAGAGCAGCGCTGCCATCTACTGACAAGGAGGACTTCTATCTGCTCTCTCTCTCTGACTGAATGAGCTGAAGAGCTCTCTACAGATACAATTTTATTGGATAATAGTCTCACGCACATTTTAGCCTAATGTAAGAAAAAAAACACGAAGATAAAACTTCATGTTTCGTACTTTACAAAGGCAGCTTCTTAATTTGTGTTGTGGTTTGTTTCATTTTTTATTCAGTCTGTTTTCACTGTCTCCATGGATCAGCTTCATTCAATATTAACACAATCGGTGTCAACTTGACACCCTTCTGACACCCCCACCACACAGACACACACACACACACACACACACACATCCCAAATACACCTTCACCCCACACACATACACACACGCACATACGGGCGTGCGCATCAGAGTGGACCAGCATCGTGACATTAACTGTCAACTGTCAACTGTCTGAATGATGTAGTTTGTGTTTTGATGCTGATGGAGAGAGACACGGGGAGGCCCGAGACGACGCGCAGGGTTCGGTTCCGCGTGGCGTCCGCGCGCTCCGGGCGCGTGTTGGCGGAGGTGTTCCGTGAGGAGCCGTTCGAAGACCCGGCGGACTCGGACACCACGGGTAGCTCGGAGCCCGAAAGAGCGGCCTCGCCTGCCATCAGCGAGGCCAACAGCCACCTGAGCGCAGCGGCTGTGCGCCTGGACGACAGCGGGAGCGAACCCGACGATCTGCTGCTGTACGCGAGCGGCGCGGACGAGCGCGTCTTCAGCGGCAAGCGCGTGCCCATCCGCAGCAAGAACGGCACGGTGCGCGGGGTGAGGGACAAAGTAAGTGCGGGACAGATGCTCTTCAACAAGCTCGCCAAAGTGTACGGGGTGAGTATGAGGCTGGAGCTGGGAAGCATGGAAACAGGGACCAGCAAATCTGTGCGTAATTACGCACAGCAGACCTATCGCTCTTTACACGCCAGCTAAAAACGAGCCATAATTTTTCATAATTCTTTTTATTAATGGGTTTGCTAGTAAAACAGCAAATTAGATCTATTAGATCTTGGGCACACTGTTCTTGGGCATTAGTGTGGAACTTCTATTTATGATAATCAAACGGAGAAAGCCGCAGAAATATTACTTTGAGGTACTTGGGCCATTTCCAGTGGATTAAACCGTTATATGGGACACATTCCCAGATACAGATTTGTCTAAGCCTAGATCAAATTGGACTTTTAATACTAAAAAAACGGTTTAGTCCAGCCTCTGTTTCTTAGTGAAGGAAAGGTCACACTGAACTTAACTGTAGCTGGGTCCTCAAGGGAAAAAAAGATTTTTCATTACTCAGAGACCCTCAACCAATATTATTGTTGGTCCCACAACTCTCGTGGAAGCCAGTAACTAATTACCCGACTGAGGCATGATGGGAACGGAAACCTAACAGCATGAGCAGGCTAGAGCACTGGGTTGGGATACTAAGCCACATAGACTTTACATTTATATACAGAGTATGGTGTCTGTAAATTTAGGATATTTGCAATAGATTGATGAAATGGTAGGTTGAATGCCGTTGCAGTATTAAAAAAACTGATATACATTGAGCTGCAGAAAGTGATACGTTGTATATTGGTCACAAAAGTAAATTTACAAATCAACATTATGTTCAATTTTTTTTCTTCTAAGGGCTCTAAACATGGAAACAAGCCAAAGAGACCATGAACCTCTGCTTGCCAAGAATGCCAGGGGCACACCTGGACTCATAGGTGAGGGGCCTCAGGGGCTTCAGATAAACAGAAGCCAAGGACTATTTGGCTCAACTGCTATGAACACAAGGGAATTTCATTTCAAGTCTTGGCATGAAGATCAAGTTCTGCTTGTTATGGTGATTCTTCAGCAGAGAATGAAAGGTACATTACAGTGTTTTTTAAGTTGTGAAATGGAATGGGACTGTAGAACATTAAGGAATACGAAGTTAGACTGACAAATGAATGTTCTATAGTGCAGGAGGAAATTATGTAAGTAGTCTTTCAGCACTGTGTAAGAAGTTTGAGTATTGTTCTGGCTCGAATATAAACTTTTACAATAACTAAACAGCCATGAACTACAGGATAAGTGTTCATAGATTTTTTTTGTCTTACACATGCTGAATATTTGAATAATACTGTAAATATCTCTCCTTATTTACAATATCTGCTATGTTTAAAAAAACCTGTTTTGTTGTAAAATGTATTTTGAATCTTTAACAATTAGCACATTATTTCTTATGAGATCCGTATATTCATTTCTTTCTTTGGAAACTAGTTTTACACAAAACAGGCAGTTAATAGTTTTCTTTGGCATAGTTTTTGTACAGTCTGGAGTCAATGTTTGTAATAAATCTACAAGGAACCTTGTCACGATATTTTGATGCACATGCAACTCTACATGTATAAGTTCAATTATGAATAAGATCAGAAGGTCAAACAGCTCATTTTCTCCTGCATAATTCAGTATTTGTTCTGAGAGAGAGAGAGAGAGAGAGAGAGAGAGAGAGAGAGAGAGAGCAAGAGAGAGAGAGAGGGGTTATCTCACATATCAGCAGTTCATGTTTAAGAAGTACCTGACAGACTCCAGGTACACGACAGGTATCTCACCCTATAGTAAGGTTAAAAGTCATGTCAAGGGCATTGGGATTTTGTAAGGGCAAGGCAGTCATGCATTCATAAACACTGTTTATTGTGATAACACAGTGACATAATGAAATTAAAATCATGGAGGAAATAAGAAAGGTTTTGCTGGTTTAATACACTACCTTCATTTAGCCTAAAGAGTGACTGGACATTGGCACTTCATAAACTATAAAAAATACCAGACGTTTTTTTTTTACTAGTCAGCACACACCCAGTAAACAAAATACAGACATTGTCTGTTATATACTCCTACATACTGTGTATGACAATATTACAGTTTAACATAGATTAAATGTTACACAATAAACATTAAACATTATCAGCAATACACATTAAAAAGGTATAGCGCTATATGAAACTTAATGGGCCCTAGTGCCAAAAAAAAAGAAAATTATATGTAATCTGTTTGTTTTGTTGGGGTGGAAAAGGGTTGGGTGTTGTACTTAAGTATATTTGGAAAATCTGTATTTTTTTTTGTTTTTGAGTAACACTTTTTACAGTTTCAACTTTATACCTCATTGCCTTAGATAAAACATACTATGTTCCCATTACATTTTTTAATGAATACTTTTAAAGTATGAAGTTCATATTTCAAATGCCAGGTGATTTTTTTCATGTCCTTTTGCTCGTTAAGTTGCTGCACATTTTAATGCATTGTTTTTATAAAAACATCCAACCAAGACTATATGTAATTTGTGTGAGGACTTCATCACACACAGCACTTATCAAACACAAACACTTTTTACTTTTGTAGATTTCAGTGTATTTGCAATTACAAGTAGACAATCTAACATTCACTTAAGTATATGTTTGGCTTCATACTTCCACTTTTAATTGATTTTTGGCTTTATACTGTTTTTAGATTTTGACACATTACACATACTTCACATTGTGTCTCCCTTTTAACTTTTTTTTGTTTACTCACTACTGCTCTCTATACATAGGTAGCAAAAAAAGGTGTCCAATAAAGACTTCCAGTTTTCTCACCACTGAGCATAACTAGTGAGTTCATATGCAAACCTGGTAGGTTCATAAGTACAAAGACATCCAGGCTCTTTAAGTAATCAGTCAGAAACTCAGTTAAAAGAATAACACAAAGCCTCTCCTTCTCTAATACAAATGTGTCTCTGAATGATCTGCAATCAACCAGAATTGTATTATAATCAGCATTAGGATTCTGGTTCATTTAACAGTGCACCAGGAAAAGATAAAACTGATTTAATTTCATTTGATCTAATGGAGCAGAAAATGGGACCGTGAAGCAATCTGTCAAACAATCTGTCCTTGTTAAGAACCTTCAGTAAGCATAGCAACTCCTAAGAGGTTGGATAAGACTACTTAGGAATACTTATTCCAATAAGGAATACTTATCCCAAGTTTAAGCTACTGAATAGTACACTTCATCAGACATTAAGACGGATTATGTTTGGGATTATTATTTTGTACTGTGATAATACTAATACACTTAATACACTATGTCTCAGCAAGAAAGCTTGTTGAATTTGGTCAGTTTCGTTTTTCTTATAATGGATTTGCTCATTTACAGAATGGACTTGTTGAACTGGTGTTTCCAAATGGCATCCATTCTCTTATTGTAATTTGTTTCCAAATTCATGTATACTGAGGTTTTCCTGATATTTACACATAACCACTGATGGGTGGTCTTGCTGACGTGTGCTGAACTTTCTTCATGTGGTCGATCAGAAGACGGTGAGCAGGGCGAAGACTCCGTACAGCAGAGCACAAGGGTAAGCCACGAGCAGCTGCTGCCCAGCCATATCCAGAGTCGAGCTAAAGATTTTAGAGGCTGACAGACTGCACCAGCCAATCACAAGCAAGGCCAGCAATGTGCCCAACAGTCCTCTGGACACACAACAGAAACGACTTTATTAAAAAACAGCCAAGAATCTGGAAAATCCAGATGGTTTCCTTTTGTTATATTAAGAATAAATGCTGAGTACTTAGAAAGTGTGGGAGAACTACAGTTGCTGTGGTTGATAATTTGTGCAGATGGTTTACTTTCAGCTTCTGAATATCAGTTAACTTTTCTACATCAGTGGGATCCCACCTTGGGACTGAAGGCCTCCATCCTCACATTTTAGGTGTAATCTTTGCTCTCACACACCCACTTCAACTCAGCAAATGCTTGTTAAGGAGTAGAACAGAAAACTCATTTCAGCTAAAAAATAACTCACAGAGGTCTTCAGGACCAGTGTTGGGAACCACTTTTCTACATTACTAGAGCACAGCAGCTGCCTATTTAATTTTGTGAACATTTCATGAGGAATGAACCAGTGTAAATCCAGTAGAAATGACTTGAAATATAATATGGATACATCCAAAGTTTTTTTTCTTTTCTCTGTAAAGTTTTGAGCTATATGTCTTTGTTAGGACAGCATAGATATGGACATGTTTTGGTAACTGCTGTTGTGGCTGCAGATACTCACTGTAGGGAATAAAAAACAGCAAAAGCAGAGAGAGCCACCATGGGCAGCAGGCAGTATCCTAATACGCTGGCCACACATCCATATGATATGGTGTATGCACTCATTAGATTCAGGAGCATGTACATACCAATGCAACCCAGTGCACTGATACCGTACACATAGCCAAAATGAGCCTTCCCTGCCTGTAAAGAGAGAGCACACACATACTGAAAAAAATAGCTACATCAATACTTGCCAAAATCAATACTAATACAGTGCGTAAGGTCAAGATCAAGCACAATTTGGTGATTTCCCTACTCCAACACACATACTTCTACAAACTCCTGAAGACCAGGTTTAAATATTATGTTAGAACAAAGAGATCACAAAACTGTACATAACTGTAATGGTGCAATGTGTGCTTTATACCATCAAAAGAGTGACGCCCAAAGTGATGCAGAAAAGCACAGGACCAGTTAAGTCTGTCTCATTCATGATGCTGCCATCAGCTGGCTTCAGAGGGTTCAGCACAGTCAGAGTCTTCTGCCAGATGTGATCAAAGTTAATGCCCAGCTCTGATGAGGTACACACAGTAATTTCCCTTCTTCATTGATTCTGCTTCATAGCAATCCAAAGTAAGCTGCTATCCCTTAAAATAAATAATTCTCAAAAACATTTCATCATAACAACGTTCTTTACCCTCTAACAGCGGGGGTTCCTCTTCAAAGGAGTCAGTGTTCTCAGCAGCCTCAGGAGGATCTGTTGGCTGATATATCTGCCCTGTGTAGGGTGCCTCCATTGGTGCAGCATAGCAAGGAGCCACATCATCTCTGCCAATCATATGGTACACAGCCGCTCACAATCACGGTTGCTTCATAATTATATCTAAAGGGCCCATTTCCTACATTTTTTTGGATTATTGTGTTATGTCTTTGTAGGTTTAGGTACCCATTCATTTATAAATAAACATTTTTCCATCCTCTGCTTATCTCTCAGAATTAAACAGGCTCACTTTGTTACCGTGCTTTTAAGATAGACCTGTCTTCTGATCAGATGACCTGTGTTGTGTTACAGTCAAAAAGCAGTTGATGAATGACCTGGACTAACCTGATGAGTCGACTGAATCGGTTCGTGTATGTGTGGTTGGTTTTCATGACATCACAAAAACACTCAAATCAGCCTTAGTTTAAACTGCTTCAAGATATTTACATGCTATATGGGAATAAACAGTATATTCTGAAACCATAAGTACTTCATCAAATTTTCATTTAGAAAATGAAGATGTTTTTAGCAGTAACTCACATAAATGTGCCACATACCTTTGCACTTTATGAAGTACACGTACCATGAAGATTACAATATGTAGCATCTTTTGTTTTCCACAGTTTATCATTCATCAATGCAATGGTTCCTCATCCCTGCACATGGCTCCAATACACCTAATCCAATCATCCAGTACACTACCAACATATTCCTTAGATGCAGTGGCTGTAAGAGCATTAGAGACACTATAACGTTCCAGACAGGTGTATTGCAGGGCCAGAGTTGGAAATAGGTAGAACAGTGGAAAGGAACCACCACATATATTATTTGGGTGGTGGATTTTAGCACAGAAGTCCCCCTAACAATTTCATGGAATTTTCTTCAGAACTCGGTGTAGATCAACAAAGACCTCAATATATCAATCACTGCATTAATGTGTAGTGAATATACTGGTTATTAGTAACTTACACACTGTTGTACTCTGGGTTGATATATGCTGGGTCATAGCCGCTAGCCTCTTGCCCTTGATTATCAATGTAATACTCAGTCTGGTAGAAGTCTTGATCAAACTGCTGAAAGTCCCCCATTCTAAAAAGCACCGCAGCAAGAGATAATATGGAAGTATCAACACTGGATTACAACAAACCAACTTGAACTATCATACTACTGTCTCTGTGAGCTATACTGTGTATCTAATATTAATCTTACCAAATAGATACATACATAGAAAGACTACATGCTCACTGAAAGTTCTGCTTTAAATACCTTAACAAGTCGAGTACAGTAGACTTGTGGTGAACAGAGTGGCTTATTTTGTTGAGGGTCTGGTCGCCGTGCTGGGTGTAGCTGAGTGTAATATGTATTTGGCTATTTATAGTCGGCTATATTTACTTAGAGGTCGTGGACAGCTTGTAGACTAGTAGACAATGCTGGGATTTAGATGTGATTTTATACACACTTTTTTTCAAATCAGTGAAATATACTGTATTGCATTATATAAGATATTCTGTGGTTATTTTTATGCCATGGTTTTGCACAAATAAATTATATTTATTTATAGTTATAAAATGTGATAATTTAATCTTCTTTGGCCTTTGTTTACTACCACTACTGGGAACAGAAAAAGACATTGATTAATGTGAAGGCAAATCAACTGCAATTATTTTGGCATGTTAGCACTGTTTACATACATAAGCTATATGGCCAACTGTGTGTGGACACCTTAGCACAACACACACATGAATTAGCTTGATATCCCATTTCAAAACCATGGACATTAATACGAAGTCTGAAAGGATCTACAGCATGTACTGTATTTGTACGATGCATCATTAACATTACTACTAGAACAAAGGAGTTATACCAAGGGGCCTCACCGCCTTCTTTCCTCTATGGAGGTTAAACTCCATGGGTGTCCATATTTGTATTCATTATATTCAACATGTGCAAACATTTTTTTCCTGAACAGTTTTTGTGTCTGCATTCTACTGCTATTTCACTAGTTCCTCTAGTCATGTTTGTGCATTAATTTCACTCACTCATGGTATACTCAGAACATACTACATACGTTCTATTCAGACCTGTTTAAGAATTTATTCTAATGATCCCGTTCATCATTTGGTATGTAATCTAGAAATAATAATGAATCCTAAAATGACAGCAGTCTCCATTTCACTACATATTTCAAAATGTGCATTACTTCACACATGTTGCAGTGACAGGGCAATGCCTAATGAAATCTTTCTTAAGATGCGTAAATCAGATCTCAGACGTTTATTGGGAAATGTAAGATCTGATCTGTTCTGAAGTTCCAGTCTACATGCTAAAACTAGCATCATACTGCATGTGAGACATTCCGCTTAAAGAGAAAATACTAACACCATAACTGTTGCAATCACTCATTTATTTTTCCAATATAAAAACATTAACAAAATACAAAGACAACAAGCATATGATTTCCTACAAATAACATTTCCCATTTCTTATTCAACAGATCACACAGTTATAAAAGGTCTATCACACAGATATTATAAAAACACGCACGCACACGCACACACGCACGCACACACACACACACACACACACACACACACACACACACACACACACAGCAACAGAACTTGTCTAGATGAAAAAGAAGCTCTGCAGTTAGATTTTGGGTTTATATCTTCTTAAATTACTGCCAAGGCGCTCTTCTTCCCAACACATGGTTGGTGACTTTCTGTAAGAAAGAAAGAAAATGCATGACCTTGATCTCAACATATTTACTATAAAACTATAATGGAGATGTGGAGAGAGAAAAATGTTTAGTTTTGAGACAAAAAATCAATATTTTTGACATGAAAAGTCACTGTGTGATGGCTTGTTTTGTTTGCATGCTGCTGCTTGTTTATACTGTTGTTATTATTATTATTAATAACATCAGCACAAACATAGTAATTATGCAGCCATGATTTAATTTATTAAAACGAAGTCAACCTCTTTCCCTGGGTAAGTTGAAAGTGGAGCCAGATGGAACTTTTTTCTGCTATAAAAACTATGAACTATTGTTCATCCTGTACATACAGAACACATATATGGTTACAGTAAACTTTTTTCTTACAAAGGGCATTTTGCTCCATTTATTTTATTTGTGTTTACCTTGTTAAAGAGCTGAGCATTGAGGCGGTATGTGCGATACTCTGCTTTCCTTTTCTCCTCTTGTTTCCTCTTCTGAACCTCCGGGAGTTGAGCATAAATCCTGAGGGGTTATTTAGACACAGGTGATTTTATGATCTTGACTTTTTGTCTATTTCTGTTTAAATATGAGGAAGACTGGAAAGGGCTCCAAAGACAGCACAACAATGGAGGCGTTTTTTCATAACATGCTAACAAGCATTTCTCTGTATCTCTCACTCACGTGCACTCAAAATCCTACCTCCTAAATGCTTCTGTATTTTCTAACCTCTGAGAGTATGCATTCTCTCCTGCCCCTCTGAGAGCATGAAGAACAGGGCACAGGATAGCACATGCAGGCAATCAAGCATCCATTTCTAGTTCAGTATGGTAGGTCATAAAAGTTCATTAAGTCATTAGGAGTGAATGTTTGCTGACTGGAAAGTGCTTACCGCTTGGATCTTTGGACCATCTCTTTCATTGGAATGACTCTCTTAGGGGGCATAAGAGGTAGAGCTGTGGTGCAGAGAGTATTCACCTAAGCATTATTATTCCACACAATCATACAACATTCCTTACTAGTCAAACTAGCAAAGGCCTATGATAAATAGCACAGGTCAACAAAAACATTTTTTATTGTAATCATCAGAAACCACAACACACTTTTCTAAACCAGTTTTTCATGCTGATTTCAAACTTTTTGAATTATGAGTAATATTAGATTAGCAATAGACTTGCACATGATTTTTATTAAACTGCAGGCACCAATCAAGTAACTGTTTCAATATTTTCAGTGTGAAGTCAGACAGGCACACTGTGGCAGATATAATGATCAGTGTCAGTCAGCTCCCACTGTTTCTTCAAAAACACTTGGCATATGATTATTATATGCTCATTATACCAACTATCATGCAAAATATAACTAGCTTCATCACAAAAACTGTATTTGCGGGAAAAACTAAACACAGATTTGAAATCAGCATGAAAAACAGGTTGTCCTCGGTCAAGATTCATTTTAACCTACCTGCTGTCGGTTGCTTTACTGGTAAAGGCTGGTTGAAAAGCTCTTCTCGCTCTCTGTTGAAGATGGCCTGCATCTTTCTCTCCTCTGCCAGCAAACAAAGCCTCTTCATTCTCTCTCGAGATCGGGACATAAACTCTGGTCGATGTAACACTAAAGCCTCCTGCAATGTGGATCAAATACAAACCTTCTCATCCTGCTTTGATATTGTTGTAATTGCAACAGTGTATGATCCACTACTGTGGATCTAGTAGTCGCTGCTGTACTAAGAATGATCTGACGACACAAAAAGTATCTGCCATCTGGTGGGTGTGCAAGGGCTCTAAGAAATAATGCAGGAAAACAGACAAACTACAGTTTGTAATAGTGAATAGCAATTAACTTTTTAGGAAAGGGAAGAAACATAAGTGCTTTTTTTGACAAAAAAAATACTACAGCCAATATAAGAAGTTTCCTGGTTGACAAAGGCATTTGTACTGTACTGTGGAACATTTATTATGTATTTACATAAGCCTACACCTTCAGACAGACAGACTGCCTATTAAACAATGATAAGAGGGCCTACAGAGGTGAGAATCCTGGCATAAGGGTCATGACACTGGCCCCCAGATTAATGTCAGCAAAACAAAGGAGACAGCAGGGGAGAGAGCACAACTGTTCTCTCCTGCTCCTTTCCAGAAAATGCTTTGGAATCATCCCAATGACAACAAGCAAGTTCAAAGACTTTTCCCCACCACACCATGAGATTGACAAGGATGCCAGGATACCATTGTCATAATACTGCTATTATGCTGTTATTAAACATGACAAATACAATTCGAAAACATACCTGCAGAGAAAGACGAACCAGGGCAGAGGGTTTGCAGCTGTCCGTCTCTGCTTGGGCTTTTGGCTCATTGGGCTTCTTTCGCTCTGGCTGAAGGTGCCGTTCTCTGAGTGGTTCCCTCAGTGGCTCTTTCCAGGGCTGACTCCTGGTGTAGGGCTCAAACCAGGCCTTGCTTGCAGCTTGCGTTGCCTCAGATTGTGGTTCATTTTCCTTCCGTGCATCCTGCTTCAGTTCATCAGCAGTCACAAACCATGACACACCTTTCAAAGAGATACCACAGTAGATAACAATATCTTGTATTAATTTATATAAACATTGTGACATTATATTTATATTATTTTTTATGCTATTTTCGTCTATTTTGAACACCCTTACTTAACACATTTCATAAACTAACCATTTGGGTAATGGGTTTGGTTGCTCTTGTTGAGGGCCTCTTTCCTCAGCAATGTCTGGGAATGTTCAGGGCCGGCACTGGAAGATCTAAATGTGGGGATACTGGTCTGTAGTTCTGCGTTGCCTGAAGATGAGTTTCTGTAGTTTCTTGTATTGCTGGGGGAAGGAAAAGTAGTCCCAACATCCCGTGTGTGTCTGCGAGTGCCATTGACTACAATCTCCAGATCACCTGTAGGATGGAGTACGCATTTCCTTAATTGCAAAAGCTATTTTCTATTTAATTGCTAAGGGATTTCCAAAGTCTTTTAAAATATTCAGCATCCTAACAATTAAGACAAGGCATTGCAGGATGACTGACCTGCTTGTACACCTCTGTTGACAAGCTTAGCCTTTGGCCTCTTGGTAGTGAGGGTGCGTGCAATAGCTCTTTGAGATGGGAGTGTGTAAGTGCTTGAAGATGAACCAGCAGAGGTCTGAGGGAAACACAAAGCATGTATTCAAACATACAAAGCTGGGAACTGAAGAGATTGGGTAATACAAATTCATTGTTCTCTCTAGGGTTGCCTTATATAGAAAAGCTGTAATTTTAAAGATCAGCTGAAACAAAATGACATCAAATCTAAATAAATAGTGAATACTTTCTGGAAATCAGTTTTCGTTATTATTTATAATACTGTATAAGGTAAAACTGGAAGGATTTTAAGAGAAACAGTCCAGGACAAAACAGAAGAGTCAAGCAGTATTAGGCTTCTTATTTTTTTCATAGAGTAGCAATAGTCAAAAAACATGGGTTAATTCATTTTATGAATGTGATTCTAAAAACCTGCTGAAACAGCACTGCCATGATTTATTAGGAAATATTTGATCAGTGACACGGTTAACATGGTTAAAGAATGCCTGTATTTACATTTGCTAAATCAGGTGAATGCTTTGATTCATCAAAACACCCAAATAAATGCTTGTCTGGTGTTTGGTTAAATGCTCATAGGTATTATAAAAAATCTTCAGATTAATTAGATGCATTAACTTGCATGTTGCAGTCATATCAGCTTTCTTCAGTCATATCAGTATTACAAAATTAATATTTAGCTAACAACTACTAAACAAGTTTTTGTACAGTTAGTTCTCTTGCATAATTTATTACACATCATTTATTTTAAGGAGGCCATAGCAAGGCTGAGACAAGTTTGCAAAGTTTTAAAAGTTTAAAAAGCTTCTAAGGCACTTTTGCCATAATCTTACCGTAGATTCATCTGTGCTGATTACCTCCGACTCTCTCTGGTCAGAGATGCTCTCTCCATGCCCTCCCTTCTGCCTGTTGATGGTGTTGTAAAGTTTAAGCAGGTTGGCACTAGTCTTTGAAGTTTGACTTCTAGTGACCTCTGCTGACCCACTAACCCTGTGTGGTCCAAAAGCTCTGAGCAAGCGCTGTGTATCAATAGTGGACTGGCTGCTGCTCGTCTCAACAGAGATGCTAGCAGACTCGTCTCTCTCTGCAGGGCAGCGATTAGCATTCTCTTGCTCCTCCTCTAATGTCTGATCAGTCTTTAAAGAGTCCTCCTCCCATGCTATTTTTGGAGCAACTCTAACTTCACTCTTCTCTTTGTGCCCTCCTCTTCTGCTTGTCTCTTTTCCCTGGGCCCTCTTCATTTCAAGCTCTCTTCTCCTAATCTTGCCCCTCTCGTCTTGGCTGCGAGCCTGTTTGGCAGGTGTGTGTGGAGGAGTGGTGCTGTGAAGGAGACGGGACAAGCGCTCCAATCTCTCCAGCAGTGATGTCTCTGCCTCGTTAGTGGGCTGAGTCTCATGCAGGCTATACCGCTCACTAAAACGACGCCACAGGTGGTCCAGAGAGCTATTAATTGCCAGGTTAAGCTCTTGAGTCTTCAAGCTTTGCTCCTGGTCTCTGATGGGGTTAATGGATAAAGGCAGTATTTCTGGCACCAGGTCACGCTTTCGTACAGTATGGCTTTGATGACTCACATCATTTGTGCTGTGGTCAGCCTCCATGTGCAGGGGGACAAACTCTTCTTCCTCCTCCTCAGCCTGTTCGACACTATGTACAATACCCTGACCTTCGTCAGGGCCATTAGATGCTCTGGGAACTGAAAGCTGATAGGGAGAACCAGCCTTATCTTTTTGCGTAGAGAGTGCAACCTTGGAGCAGAGACGTTCTCTTCTAACAGTAGATTCTGTTCAAGACAGGGAGAAAAAAAGAATCCTTTCAGTCGTGTGTTACAGCAGGTGCATAATGTCCTGAAATGCTATGCAGCTACATTTGTGTAAGCAGAACACATTCTCACCTCTGTTCATTTTAGCCCTCTTGGTGTAAATACCCTCCTTATGCTTCGGGGTAACGTTCTTGTCCTCAAGCTCTCTGGAGCCCAGAACCTCTGTGGTAAAGCGAGGAGGTAAAGCGTCGTCAGACCCTAGGAAAAGTACAAGAAAATCAGGAACAAGAGAATGAGATTAAATACATGTTGTGTAGTGTCAGTGTATGAGACAGAAGGCAGAGAACAAAGCTCCCTAAGGCTTTGCCTTGTGCACGTGATGAAGCTCAGTATCACCAGGTTTGTCTTTCTCTCAGACAAAGAAGACTATGAATAATGCAGAAGTGGGGGAGGGGGAGGCCAGAGAACGAAAGGACAAGTACTGCACTGCCTCGCCTAACAAAGCATTAATAATAAACATTATGAAGAATCACTCATTCGTGTTCAACACATACAAATAATGTAATAATAATAATAATAATAATAATAATAATAATAATAATGTAAGCATAATATAGCTTGTCTGTTGAGAGAAAGCACACATTTGATGTTACAGCTAAATATATAACTCATGGGTTTGCAGAATGTGAGACCAAAAAAAAAAAAAAAAGTTCTTCAGGATATGGTGCAACTATGACTTTTCTTTCTGTACCTGTGTGGGAGCTCTCCATGGTGGTATTGGAGTGGGCAGGAGAGACCTCAGGGTCTGTTTGCGGCATGTAGAAAAGCTCTGTACTGCCGTGTGGTTTATATGGCAACAGTGTCGGAACAGCTAGAGGAAACACACACACACACACACACAAATCTTTAAACTGGGAATCTGACATACAAAACAACAAAAATCAATGTCAACACAGAGTTACAGTTTGTAAAATGTTGCTGCTTACCAGCTGTGTGAATAAAGAGGGGTCGAGCTGATGCAGAAAGTCTTTGGGGTGGAGTAAAGGTTTGTGGATATTTAGCACTGATCTGGGAAAAGCCACTAACCAATGTTGAGTGCTGGCCTGCACATCGGTTTTCACTTGCACTGGTCTCAGGCTTTTCTTCACTGGAGATGGATACTGATGGTGGGATTCCTCTTTGGGTTCTCTGACTGGGCAGTCTGTCAGAGTAGTGTGTCTGTAAGTCGAGCTGCAGCTCAGAGAGGGTACGAGCCTCACTGTTAGGTGAGTGGAGTCTTTGGGCCACACTCTGCTGTGGTTTAGGTGAAAGAGTGAGGTGTAATTGGGATGTCTGAGATTTATGAGCAGGGAATAAACCCGAGTCCAAATTTGGTGGAATATCTTTTTTGCCTGTTAAGTTTTTATGAGACACTTCATGAACTACAGCCCAATCCATCTTTTCACCGTCTTTGTCACTCTCCTGCTCATCTGCACCCTTTCCCTCCTTGTCCTCTTTCACTGTCCCCTTCTTATCAATTTCTATTTCCCTATCAGACACAAAAGTCTGTCTTATCTCCTCATCAGTTGATTTCATCATTGAGTGTGTGGGGGTGATTCTGTGCCCCTGCTGTGGCGCAGTGTTTGTTTGGCCCTCCAGTGCGGGTTGGGTCAGCAGCTGCGGTGATGGCGTGCGACGGGTGGTTGCTATTGTAATAGATGTGAGTGGCGCAGTGGGGTTCAGTCGATCCCGAAAAGCAATTTGATGGACTCTGGACTCAGGGATGTGATCAGAGGATGTGTGTAACGAAGTGGTAGAATCCAGTGGATTGTGGGCAGCTCTTTGCAGCTGCTCAGATAGATGGTCCTCTGCATTGCGCACTGCAGCAAAGCCTACTCTAGGCTGTGGGACAGCACTGATGCCGGACTGGGAACTGCCCTCAGAATCCGAGCTCCACTGAAAAATGAGCGAGAACAATTGTGTCAGATCATTTGAAAAAGAGAACTCCACATAGGAATTACTGCTGGGTGCTATTACAGTCAATATGAAACTGACATTATGAAACTTACGTTTTATATTAATACCACTAATGCATTAACAAAGCATTAATAAAGAATTTCTTACAAATCGGATGTTGTTTGATTTACTTTGGACTGTTACCCAGTTTTGTGTGTCTTAAAATCCACAAGAGGTAATCCTACAAAATATTCTACCTTAAACAGACCAGATTTGTCATCATAGATAAACCCAAAGATAACGGTTCCTTAAAAACAAACAATAACTCCATTAAATATACTGCAGTAAACATTTTTCTGTTAAAAATCAGTGTTGTCTGACACCAATACTGGCACAGGCCAAATATGGGCTGACTCTAATAGGAATGGAGGAGGATAGATCAGGAAAACGTGTCAGGAAAAAATAGTCCAGTCACATGCTTTTTTTTTTTTTTTTGCCTGTACAAAAGAACACTTTTCTGTCTAACACACAGTTATCAGAAACACACTTTTACCTTTAACAGACTATCAGGACTGTCCACATAGCAGTCTGCCAGCACCACAGAGAAAAGACTCACATTATTCCATTACCCATGGTTACAAATACTAAAGATCATTTTCATCAAGAAATACCAAGATTATGATATCATGAAAGTTTATCATCAGATTTCTTCCCTAACGTGGTTTGTGTTGTACCTTCGAGTGTTTGGTGTGTAGAAAGAGTTCTCTTTTGATCTCCTCAATTCTCTTTCTGTCTTCCACGTTGAGTTCTAAGGCTTCACACTGGCGACCAGACACTTTCATCATGATCCATTCTTTGAACAAGAGAGAATTAAATTAGCAACACCTACTTTAATTTATGGCTATTCCATGATAGTGAAAAGAGTGTTTACCTCTAGCTCGGCCTTCTTCCGGGTCAGTAGTACTTGGCCTGCTAGTCACCACGGAGACTGGCGACTCACTCTGCAGGAGCTTAGCAACCCTGGCAGCAAGTGAACTCTCACTGCTGCCATCACTCAAAACACCCAAATCTCCCTCTTGCAGGCTGTGGGTGGGGCTATTTTCAGGTGAGCAGATCCCACCATTCACTGTACTCTCCTGACTTTGCTGGTTGTCATCTGATCCTGAGGAGGCATTGCCCTGTTGAGCTGGTAGGCCTACAGGACCCACCTTGTCTGGGTCTGCTGCACTGCAGCCCTCAGGCTCGGTCCTTCTTGATGCCACACAAAGGTCACGTGATTTGAGATTTTCCTCCTTGCTTTGAGAGTGAGTTACAGTGCTTGTGTTTATGTGATTAGTCTGAGTGGAGAGCTCCAGAGGCCCATATGAGGATGAGGAGCTCTCTTTCAGGGCAGAATCAGAGGAAGAACGAGCTAACCCTGGGGAGATCTTCCCACCAACCGACAGAGAGGAATCATCTAGGTATGCCTGTGTGTTTCGTCTGAGTGACAGGAACGATGTATTACTCTCTGAGTAACAGTGTGATCCAGAGGAGGACATCAGTGAGGAACGCCCAGACACCAGGCTTTCTGCACAACCCAGCAAACGCCTGATCTCCTGCAAGGTGCCAGAGCCCACCAGAGATGAGTCAGCCTCTTTAGCTTCTGGCCAAGCCCCAGGATGAGGGACAGACTCCAGGTTAAGCCGGGCTGGGAGGCCATAACTACCTTTTCGCTGGGGACTGCCAGATTCCTGAGGAGCAGAACTTTGGTGTGACAAAGTATGAGAATCATGTGCAGTCTCTACATTGCAACGCACCATCCGCACACTTCCTTGACTAGGTGGTCTATCTGGCCTCTGAATTGCAAGCCGCTGAGTTAGAGATGCGCAGGAATCTACAGAAAACAAACTCGAACTGGAAAATGTCTCCTTCTGAGGACTTTCCCCTGTATAGAAGAAAAAGCAAAAAAATAAATAAAAATACAATGATAGACAATAAAAAAATAAACTGTCAGTCAGCTTCAGAAAATGCTTTTATAACTTAGCAGGTGGTGAACATTCCTATTTAATATGTGAAAGCTAATAACCTAAACTAAAATAATAGCAACTGAAGTACAAAGGGTGATCAAAAGAGTAGGGTCTGTCACTACAAAAAACTAACATTTAGATGTTTAGCCAATTCGTTTAAAAAACTTCTAGGTAATCTCCACTTCAGTAAATAATGGAGACTCAGAAGTGCCATGTAATGCAATAATCACACTTACACAAGAGCCAAGCCATTAAAATGCTCTTTTCACAGAATGGACCCAAACTCCTATAGATGCACTCCAAAATATTGTGGAAATCAAAGCTCATATAGGTGTGATGGTCAGCTGACCACATACTTTTGGCCACATATTGTATCAAATATCATATCAAAATGATTGCTAGTGTCTAAACCTGAGGGGCTGGATAGATAATTAAATAATCAATAACATCTCATTTTAAGCACATCATCACACTAGGCTAAGAATTAAGAATTAAACATAGTACAAATATAACTGCATTATATTATTCTGGTAGTATCATATAACTGCAAGTAACAAAGCTAGTGGAAAAAGTTACTAGAGTGACATGTCAGAAAAATTTGTTCACCTTCAGATGTTTGCATGCTCTTGGCCGGGGTTCCTACTGAGTCTTTGATGGTACACAGATCAGTAGGAGAGAATTCAGGCTCTCTGATAGGTCCTCGGGGTGTAAATGGATTTAAAATTGTTGAAGGTGACTGATCAATCCCCAAGTTATGGAGGTACATCTACAGAGATATGAATGGTTTGTCAACAGATACATAAAATATGTATATTTTTCCAGTCAAAGCTAAACAGTGTGTAAAAACCTATCCATTCACACATTTGTAGTCAAGCCATTTCATTCAAACTGTTTTACTTACAGGGATCCTGTCTTCAATGTTGAGCTCAAATGAACAAGGAGGGGACCCAGGTCTAGAAGTCCAGTATGGTGCATAGTTGTCCACCTCAAGACTCACTACAGAGGATGCTGCACCTGCTGATGCCAGAAAACTCTGTTCACCCTGACAACTGCCCTGGGAGCTGGAAAGGGCACTTGCTATGGTGGGGTTTGATGACACATCAGTAAACTGACCCAGACTGAACAATGCAGAAGGTTTAACAGGTCCCGTATCCAGCTGATCTACTGGGTTTTGTCCAGCTACTCTTCTTGAGAGCAGTGATTCATGCAGATGTGGAGACATGTCATCAGAGGTTGCAAATGGATGCTGCAGGTTGTGCTGAGCCCCATTAAGCTGAATAGATGTTACTACTGTGCTGAGAGAAGAGTGGGAGTGGGAATGAGCGAGAGGTGACGCTGAAGAAGGTGCTCCAGTTCCTCTAGCTGTCCCCTGATCCCCCTGTCTCAGTGTGCCTCTCTCTGGCCCAGAAGCGATATCCACGCCTGGCAGAGATGCCTGAGCACTGGTGTTGGTGCCAAATTCTGACTCTGTCCTGTTATGGTGTATAGCATGCATGTTGCTTTGTCCATCAAACACAGAGTCCTGCATTTTCCTCTTAGGAGGTACATTCTCAAACGCTTGCAAGCCCAGGTTGTCATATAACAACCTGCTGGAACTCTGATTGGCCTTCCAAGCATCCACTTTCTGCAGATAACTAAGGGTGGGTAGAGAGCGAACTTTTCCTGCAGATAATGTAGAAACTTGATCCTTGAACTCCCTATCAACTGTTGCAGGAAGAGCATTCAAATTTGGTGGATGAGATGTGTTCTCAGCAGTCAGGGCCGAAACATGAAGTCCAGCTGAAGGGGCTTCATGGTTATCTGGAACATCAGGTTGTAAAGGAGGGACACCTGATTCTGTGCGAGCTTCCACTGATCCAGATATGACACATGGAACTCCAGGAATGGTCTGAAGGTCTGTGGTGCTAAGGTCCAGAGTTGGCATCTGGCTTGCTTTGGAGCAACTGTTCTGGGTTGACATGGCCATAGTAGAGATGCTGTCTGGCCGAGACTGTATGGGAAAGCGTTTAGTTATGGCGGCTGCTGCTGCTGCTCTGCTAAGAAGCACAGCAGGTGTGGACTGAGACACAGGCTGAGAAGTCAGGAAAGAACCATCCGCTGCTGTCAGACTGCCTGAGGCCCAGATAACTCTCTGCAATCCTGGCACAGGTAGACCAACTGCACTGTCTGGTGTAGCAAACCGGGTATTTGCAGAACCTTTTGTCTCATTTTGACTTGCATGTGCAGAAGCAGAGACTGTGGCATCACTCTGGCTGGAAGACAAGAGCAGCCTATGGGCAACATCAGTGGTTTGTATGGGCTGCATACTTGTGGAGCGAACAGTAATATTTGAGGTTGTAGATACAAGAGAGGAACGTGACACATCCATGTTTCTGGTGTTCTTTCTCTGGAATGATAATGAAGAGGAGCTGCCTTGTGGCTGCTCTCTACTCCCAGACAGTCTGGACTTTGGTTCCTCTGGAGAGATATTGTCATGGGCAAGATCAATGTGTTCTAACTGATTCAGGCATGGCTGGCTTAGAACAGCTTCTCTTTGATTAAGTGCAGACTCAGGGGCAGCAGAGACTGCACTGCTACTGGCTATACTAACATCCTTTTCTAGGTGATCCAGCAAGGACTGAACAGGAGTACTGCCACTTAAAGCACATACAACATTCTTGTTCACATCCACATCAGCCTGTTGCTTCTCCATCTGGTTGTCACTGTTGTTCTTTGGTCCACTCCCTTGTTCCTCTTCATGAACCTGGGTTACTTGGAAATTGCTACAGGGTGACAGGCTGTGTTGTGATAGCGAGCAGCAGCTACTGCCACCTTCAGACATGTCAGCAATCACCCCCAAAGGATGCTGAGACAACGAAGCCTGTTCATGTAATGTGTTTGGGCAGATGGACTCCACATCCAGGTGTGCCATATGAGGGAAACCCCCAGAGGCAATGGACAGATCAGGAAATCCCCTTAACACAAACAGAAAGCAATTTTAAACAACATAAGGCAAAAATATATTATAATGAATCTTTTAAACTTGATGCTTAATCTTTTGAATAATGTACCTCAAAGGAGCAAACTCTGAATCTGTCTGATGAAGGAGAGTGGACTCAGAAAGGATGAGGGTCTTTTCCTGGGGAATCAATGTCAATGCAGGTGATAGATGACTATCCTGAAACTCTGCAAAGGTAAAAAAAAGATAACACCACAATAACATAAAAAGCTCAAAGTGACCTTTTATTTAAACTGCAGTTTTGGGTGTGGTAGCAATCATCAGATTTGTGTTTACCTAGCTGCAAAGATTCAAATTTATCAGTTACTCGCTGCGTTTGTGTATCCCCTGTGACAAACAATTCTCCTTCATGGCTGGCGGTGGCACTGTGCTGACATGTAATTTCATGTAAGGCTGATGTGTGGGCTAGAAATTGACTGGGATCCTCCTCTGCAGGTAGCTGGTGCCATGACTCCATTCCCTACAGTGAAAGAAATAAAAGACTCATTGACTTAATTTTGATGTCTATATAACAACCTCCTCCCCAAACAAGATGCAACACAGTGAATTCACTGTGGGCTGATATAATGACAAAAAAAATCCCCCCAACTGATTATCAATACCAATTTGTTTATTTAAAAAGGCAACAGATTTTAGCCTAAGCATTCAAAAAGCTGATTTGGCCCAATAAAAAGCTACTTATTACATATGTTACATTACATGTCTGTTAGAACATTCTAGTCAATGTGAGCTGTAGGTTAAAAAATTGAATGTAAAGAATCTGAATTGGCCATAAACATCCACGGCAGATGCATCCAACATACCAATATATTGTATTATATAAATTACATACAACTTAGCAATCGATTCTGTATGTTAGATGTTCTAGTAGGCAATTCAAGTCTCCAAATAATCCCAATGCATAACATCACTAACATCAACTGATAATGAAAACATAGTTTGGATAACAAAATCTGGTCAATATTTTATGTCATTTGAAAAAGCTACAAAGTTAATATTATTTGACTGATAAACCAAATGTGGGACAGAGGTGCAAAATCTACCTGGCAACCCTAAGCTAAAAATATGCATGCATGTATCAATGTGTCAGCAGTAGTGCTGTCAAGTATTTAGAGAATCTTAGTGCTTTGTACGTTGAACAAACAATTAAGACTTAATCTTCTAATACAACATTGGTAAAATGATAATTAACAAAATGAAGAACCGGTTACGCCGTAATTGTCAAGTCTACTTTGTGCATTATTTGAAAGCCACTTCTATTTTCTGCTGCTCCCTATTAAGGGCATCCACAGCGAATCAATCGTCTCCCTCTCCTTCTATCCCTCTATTGTCCTCTCACACCAACTGCCTGCATGTCCTTCCTCACCACATCCATAAACCTCCTTCTAGGCCTTCCACTTTCCTCTTCCCTGACAGCTCCATCCTCAGCATTCTTCTCCCAGCATACTCAGAGTCTCTCCTCAGCACATGCCCAAACAAATGCAATCTCGTCTCCATGACTTTTCCTCCAAAAGGTCCAGTTGTCCCTCTAATAAACTCATTCCTGATCCTGTCCATGCTCATCAATCCCAAAGTAAATCTAACATTTTCAACTCCAGCTCTGTTTCTTGTCTACTATGGAAAGACAAATAACACAGTGAAGTATATTTCTGTTTACTGGGATCGATTTTGAAACAGTCCATATTATGAAACTGAAATTTCTTAATCTACAGCAAAACATTTCGTCTGATTACCGATAACTCGATTTAGCTTTCTCATACAGATAAAAACGTTTATTAGCACACTACATACACTTTATTAACATACTTAAATGGTTGGTTATACCTAACACAGTTGTTTAGCCACGACCAGGCTAAACAAATGAAGGCTAGCATCCATTCTGCTGGGTCTGTTAGGTTTGGTTTCCAAACAGTGTACGACGTTCTGAAGGCATCAGATATTTCATTTACCTAAATGTATCCCAATTATCTTAAGACAGCTGGACAGTGTGGGTTTATTAGCCACTTTATTTTGCTAACTTGTTGCTAACGGTAGCTAATGCTAGCTGGCTATGTTATTGTGATTATTTTCTAACTGTTTAACTGAGGAAGTTTAATTAGTTGTTTAATTAGTGAAGTCTAACTCTGGTAAATAACCTAACGACTGAATAAACCACTATGCACGGTTAAACGGGCTGTACTTATAGTTAAATTACTCACACTCGTCCCGTCCTCGCCTGGCTCTGGGGGCTCCATTGTTGTTGTTCCAGACTCAGCCCAACTGTCTCTGGTTTCTATGAGAATAACTGACGCTCTCGCGGATGCGCACTACCGGGCTTTCAACACGCAGGTCATGAGCGGTAGATTTGGTGGCTCTCAAGTTTTTAGTGTCATAGACGATCTGCATATTTAAACGCACAGCTTAATTTGATTAGTGACGGTGTTACTGGATTTTACTAATCCTAACTGAACGCATTGAGCGTGAGACATTTCAGCAAGCTCACACGCCACGCCTGGTATTTCTCACGTTGGGCAATGATCAACTGCACCGCACAGGTCTGAAATATGTGAAATACCACCACCACCAACACAACCAACAACAACACAGGCAACATCACCACCAACAGCATAATAACAACAATGATAATAATAATAATAATAATAATAATAATAATAATAATAATAATAATAATAATAATAATTACAGAAGTTATATTAAGCTTTTGCATGCTGTCATTTGGGACTAGACCTAATGTAGAGGTTGTATAAGACCTACACCCCTTAGAGGACGACGACCACCATCACTATCAAAAACAACAACGACAAAAACAGCAACAATGCCAACATCACCATCACCACTCCCAACAACAAGGATTTTGAAAAGTGCTATAATAATTCCAGTGACCATGGTTGGATGAGTTGGGTGTGCCCACACAGAGCTCTGACCTTAGCCTCATCCAACACCTTTGGAATGCACTGGAATTGAGATTGTGAGCCAGACCATCTCGTCCAACATGACCTCATAAATGCTTTACAGAATGAATTCTCCACACAAACACTCAAAAATCTCGTGGAAAGCCCTCCAAGAAGAGTGGAAGCTGTTATAGCAGCAAAAGGGGAAATCAACTAAATTTTCTATGTAGTCTATGAATTTGAATACAAAGTAATTAAAATCCACGTTGGCGTAATGATCAGGCATCCCAATAATTCAATCCATATAGTGTAGATTATACTACACTACATACCACAAATTCAGTACACAACTGATGTAAACCTCTGTGATTTAGTGAGCAGAAAACATGGAGTTCTTCATGAAAGGGAAAAATACATGGCTAATTAATTAAGTAGTTAATCCAGGAACCTTCTTTAATTCTGCCTAGTCTATGCAGTGTCACTGAAGTCCCTGTTGGTGTGATGGTTAGCCGCCCCAATACTTTTGTCCATATTATGTAGAGATGATACATTCACTCCTGAAGTTTCGATTCTGTGCAGAAGAGGAGGAACTTGTGGTTAGCGGCGCATGCGTAGTACACTCTCTTCAAAGGCGATGTAGGAGGAAATGCAGACAGGGCTCGGAACATGCTAAAGTTAGGGAGCTATGAGTGAATGTGTATTAACAAAAAAGTTATCTTAATTCTATAAATACACTTATATACAAAAATAAAAATGACTAAGAGGGACGTACGTGGTAAGCTTTTATCTTTGCTTGAGACTATATATTCATAAAGTCCAAACTTTAGCTAACGTTAGCTCGCTAGCAAGACTCCAGACTTTATAACGAGTGAAAAAATGATCCTCTTATAAGTATAGTTTGTTCATCTGTTTTCTTGAACATTTGAATTGGGGTATTCGTCTTTCTAGCGACTTTTGTCTTGTCTATAAAAGTAGTTTCGTTAGTTTCGTTCTCGACTGATTGCTAATACACGTAAACACTAGGTGTAGAACAACATTACGTGGCTGGTTAGAGAGATATCTTTCGCGACTTTGTGAAGAACGCCAGGCCTCAGGTCTGTGGGTTTTACAGCACGGCATACCAACCTCATTGTTTATATTCGCAGATTTCGTCCAGATGCGAGGCGCTGCCTGCCTAATGCAATCACATGTAAGTATGCCCTTTTACGTTTAGATAGTTAATTCTCCTTGTTTGATTTGATTTTTTCTCAAAAATAAGACCAGTGAAACTGTTTGTCTTTCATACATCAAAACGGGGCAGCTGGTGGCCTAGTGGTTAGGGAGCTTTCCCTGCAATCAGAAGGTTGTAGGTTTGTATCCCTTGACTGCTAGTGGCACCACTGAGGTACCTTTGAGCAAGGTACCGTCCCCATACACTGTAAGCCCCAGCGCTGTGTTCATGGCTGCCCACTGCTTCACTTCATGAAGAGCTTAAGTGCAGAGAAAGAATTTCACACTGTATGGTGTGTTCACGCATGACTAAGTCCTGTTTTGTGTTCTGGCTGCTGGTTTAAGTTCAACCTTCATCTTCCACAGGAGGCCATGGTTGACTTTCTCCAAGGAAGAGGCACAAAATGCAATCTGTTGGATGCTCTGAGTTTAAGTTATGGAGCTGGTAATATATTCTCTTCTCTGATGTTTTTCATACATAAGTCTAGTTTAATTTGTTCTCAGATGCATAAAGATCTGTCTAGACTCAGGGCCTATAGTGTTTGTCTATTTGCATGTCTTGCTATGGGATGGCAGAAGTGATGGACTCTGTCAAAAAGATGTAGAGAAGTCTCTAGGAAATATAAAATATACATAATGATATTAGAGGCATAAATATGAGGTCTGGCTGTGTGCACACTTTATATCTCCACTAGCTAGTATGTTTAGGTGAAACTCAAATGATCCTGGACCCTTGTTTAAACCTTTTCGTCACATCCCATAAGAAGCACAATCCAATAATTCATTTGAAAGACAAAAAAATGTTTTTCTCTGTATTGGTACTGGATTGTCTTGAGTTTTGTTTACATCCCCATGCACAAAAATAATATTAACTAAGAGTTTGTGGTTTCATGTTCCCTATGTTCATCCCTACCTATTATCAAGCGAAATGCTTAGCTAGAGACCTTCCCTTTAATCTGTGGTGGCAGCTCAGTGGGTAGGATACTTGCCTCCAGACCAAGAGGTCATGGGTTCGAATCCTACCTTCAGCATACCACCACTGGGTCCCTGAGCAAGACCCTTAACCCCAAGTTGCTCCAGGGAGAGACTGCCCCCTGTAGGTAGGAAATGGGAGTTGCTTTGGATAAAAGTGTCTAATAAATGGCATAAATGTTTTAATCTAACATAATGTGAGAGAAATTGTGAAATGGCATCTAAATCTCATTGACTTTGAGACTCATTATTGATTTTTTTTAGTAGCTGAGTCGTCTTGTGATTTTGATTTTTGAGTATTCCATTTTTTACCAAACTGCAAAATTTTGCTATGTAGAGCCTTTCCAAGTACTTTACTGAAAAAGAAAACACTGTATTGAGGAAAGTTGAATAGAAATGTGTTCAGATTTTTTTTACAAGAAGAAATAACAAGGAGAATTGGCAGGAATCCTCAAATTCAGTATAGTCTTTACTTTAAAAAGTAATTTATTTTCCCATCAAGCCAACACTTAGGACAGCTATACTTAAACACAAACATTTGAAGCTTGTAATAGATATTCAAGTGACATGCACTGACCAACCATAACACTAAAACCACCTGAAGTTGTGAAGGTCCCCCTGTTCTGCCAGAACAGCTCTGAACAACTGAGGCATGGACTCCACAAGACCTCTGAAGGTGTGTTGTGGTACCTGTCACAAAGATGTTAGCATGAGATCCTTCAAGTGCTGTAAGTGGCAAGGTGGGGCCTCCATAGATCAGACTAGTTTGCCCAGCAAGTCCCAAAGATGGGGAATTTGGAGACCAAGTCAACACCTTGAACTCATGTTCTATAAACTATTACTAAACTATTTTTGTAGTGTGATGGGGCGTATTATCCTGATGAAAGAGGCTACTGCCTTTAAGGAACACTGTTGCAATAAAGAGTTGTATTTGGTTTGCAACATTTTTTGGCTTAGTGGTGCATTTTAAAATGACCTCCACATGAATGCCAGGCCCCATATTTTCGCAGCAGAATGTTAACCATTGCGATACACTGCCTCAACCGGATTAGCATGTTCTGCATGGTGTACAATAAAATGTGATTCATCAGACCAGACCACACTCTGCCATTCTCAATACATGCTCAGTGAGCTGCAAGGCACTGTGTGTTGCAACACCTGCCTGTGTTATAACCAGCAATAACTTCATCAGTTATCAGCAGCTCATGCCAGTCCTGGACTCCCTAGATTCGGTCACTGGTTTGCTGGTGGTCCTTCTTTGGACTACTTTTAGTGTGGTCTGACTGCCAGCGTACTGGGAACACCACTGTTTTTAAGACGTTCCAACCCAGTCTACTAGCAATCACAAAATGACCCATATTAAAGTTGCTCATGTCTTCACTCTTGCCCATTTGTTCTGCTTCCAACACATTGACTTCAAGGGGATATATTTCTGCCTAATGCATTGTAAACAAATTATCCGGGTTATTCACTTCAACTGTCAGTGGCTTTGTTGTTGAGGCTGATCAGTGAATTCCTTACCTTGTATGTAGCTTTTTTTTTTGTACCAATTGCTAGTTTATTAAAAATGTAATATATTTAAATTATTTGCTGATTTGCAGTAATCATTACTGCCCTAGTAAGTTTATGTGTATGGGCCTTTTTCTACAACTGATAGAAAGGAGTGAAAGGATCAGTTTTAGGGTCTTCAACCTACAAAAAAAATACATATTTTGTCTGTTTAGAAAACTACCCTGAGTTTGAGGAATCTTCTGATGATGATCAATATAGCAGCCAAAACAACAGATACTGTGGTTTCAATCCAAACTTTCTAGATGGAGGGGCTCCAAAGTTAGTGCCTGCAATAGCCTGCTTTAAAAAAGTCAAACGCATCTCACCGGAGGTTAGTGCTGTATACGTACATCTCCCTTTCAAATCTTTTGCTCCGTAAGAACTGGCTCCATGTGTAAAGTTTTGTGTAATTTTAGCAGGCGGCAAAAAATGCTGAAGAACTATTAGATGAAGAGGAAAAACTTAAGAAAAAAGCAGAGAAGAAAAAGCAGAAGAAAATGGTAAGGCTAAAATTTCCTTTTTTTGTAAGATGATAAACAGTAAATTTTATTCCAGCATTTGAATTTAGTCTTTCTGGTGTTCTTCAGAGGCAGCGGGAGAGACGTCGGCAAGAAAAAAACGAGAAGGAAAACACAGATAAAGATAAAAGCAAAAAGGTGAGTACTCAAAACATTATGTAGTAACTATGCTTGTATTCTATGTGTAAATTAGATAACTGCATATTTGTGGCCCAGAGTAAAGTGGTTTTTTGTGTTTTTTTTTTTGTTAGGTTGATCCTGGTACAGTGAAATCTAAACCTCCAGAAATCGAATGTGAGAATACGAATAAAACAAGTAACAGTGCACCTTTACCTCCTGACCCTGGCCCACAAATCTCCTCTGTAGCTACAGATAGCAGTGACAGTTCTGATGAGGAAGATGATGGTACAGAGAGTATAGCCGATGATCTCCAGGTTGGTGTGTTACATGCAAAGTCATCATGCATGCATGTATGTGAATTACTTGTGGTAAGAATGCTGCAATGTGTGTGTTTCAGGAGCTGGACATGAACAGCTGCTTTGTCACAAATGCAGCCGCCATCGCTAAGCGCAAACTCGAACAGAAACCTAAATCTGATAAGAAGGACAAAAAGACTGAGAACTTCAGAAAACATGTGGCAGAAAAGAAAGATATAGTAGAACCTCATATTAAGGTTTGGAAAAAGATGTTAAAATGACAATGATCAGGTGTTGAGTTTTATTACATTTAAGGTTTTTATTCCCTTTTAGTAATTCTATTGAAGTTTAGTGAAACCTTTAAACTGTTTATAGCTATGATCATTAAGGTCATATCCACACGTCTATGGGTATTTCTGAAAACTGAGGTTTTTCTATGCATATTGGCCTTTTGTCCACACGGGTTGGGTCAGTTTTTGAAAACTCCGGCCAAAGTGGGCATTTTTGAAAACTCTGTTTTACGTGTGGACAAGAAAAACAGACAGTTTCGTGTCAAACTGAGCACCACTGATATGACGTCACAGTATGTGCAGTGTTTACATTAGATTTTCATCTACAGTGCCCGACGTATACAAAGTACTACTTCTCTTAACCTCGTTAGAAGTCTTGGCATGTTTATACTCACGTGCGGAGTTACTGTCCATCCAGTATGAAGGACATGTCAGATGTCAGTCAGCTTTGGATGCTGTTATATTCAACACAGACCGTCTCTGCCCACTGTCTCTGGTAATGACGTCCCTCCCTCTAAGGCTTCTGATTGGTCATCAGTGCTATACAGTTTAGTTATATCGCGATCTGCTGCCTTGGCATACTTTTGACAGCGTTTTCAGAAATACCTATACATGTGGACATGGCCTAAGAGATTACTCATATGAAAAATGACTGAACTGTCTGAACTGCAGAATGATAACTATGAGGAGGTGGAGGAGAGGGGGATGGTAGAGCCAATAAACGACTTTGTCACAAAGAGCATGGAACTTGCAGGTATGTTTCATTTTGGGAGTGTTTCGATTTAGATGTTTATTTATCATCATTATTAGTCGTTATTGGTAATGTTTTCCCTTTTAATTTCAGTGGCTGGTAACGCATATGCTCAAGGAGGAAATTTGGATATGGCTGTGAAATTTTTTACAGAAGCAATTAAACACAATCCTAAAGAATTTAAGTAAGTTTTATCGCTGTTTAGTGCAGAATAGCATGTATGCTACAGGAACATTTTCCAGTTTACGCATGTATTTTATACGTTATAATTTTTTTTGCATTTGTAGTTTATACACTGTCCAGTATTTTTACTCCTTAGAAGGCCTGCAGCGTTTGTCTCCACATGTTTAAATATGTAATACTCTGGGTGTGTCTACCTGACAGGTTGTTTGGGAATCGCTCCTACTGTTATGAGAAAATGCAGCAGTATGAGAAAGCTTTAATAGATGCTGATATTGCTCTGTCTATGAATCCCACTTGGATTAAAGGGCTCTACAGGAAAGGCAAAGCACTAGTTGGGCTTAAGGTACAGTTGAGGCAGTTACAATAAAAAGACCAGTTACCTACACTTAATACTGAATACATGGCACATTTATTCATAACATTTTGATATTTCAAAACATTTTTTCTTGTTACATAATTTTTTGTACTTCTCTTCCTTTATCTTAGAAATACTATGAGGCTAGTCAGACCTACAGGGAAGTTTTAAAGTTGGACAGCTCCTGTACTGATGCTGCCCAAGAGCTTATGAGGGTACAGATAATGCAGTTAATGGTAAGTAATGCAGTTAATGTGTGTATGTGTACTTTTGCAGTAATTAAGGCCTGCAGAGTATGAACAGTTGCAATGTTGGGCTTGTATTACAGAATGAGGAACCATACTTGAACGCATCACACTTTTATTATATACACATCATAGACTTCACCAATCCATATGAAACTTGGGGTGACTAAGGCTCTACATGACTGATGCATTAAAATTGGTTTGTGTCACTTGGTGGGCTTGCCATTTTGTGATACCACCCTCTGATGTGCTAACATTAACCAAATTTGCTTTGTATGACAAACGAGAGCCAAGAGCCAGCATGTGACAGGACTGCCATGCAGACCTGTGCAATATGTATATTTATATATTGGAAGAAGTTCTTCACCATATTGATAAAACATTGCTTGTCTGTAACATGCCTTTTTCCCTTATGTCTACAGGATATGGGCTTCACTCGAGAGCAAAGTTCAAATGCTCTAATCATTCATGGAACAGTAGAAAAAGCCTTAGAAGCGCTCTCTGGACTGCAGGGTAAGACCACTCCTACTTAAAATAGCAAGTCTCTGCCAAGACCCTTTTCATACTCAAACAGCCCCGAATTTCTTTTGTCCTGCTCTTCTTTATTGTGAGTATAGCCGCTGTCTCTGAGCCCAGTGAAGTGTCTGTTGAAGATGATTGGGTGTGTGCAGAGAGAAATCATCAGCCTCCTAAAGTCCCACTCAAACCAGTCCCTCAGAACCAGCCTAGACCTGACACTGCAATCAAGTCTCCTCCCCAGTATGAATTCTAACTTGTATACATGTACAAATACATTAACAATGATCTTATTCTCTCTGTATTTGGGTTCTGAAGGAGGTTTGTCTGTTTCTCTACTAGAGTGCTGTTTCCCGTCTGGGTTGGGGATCTGGTGCCTGCCATATCAGAAGCAAAGATCCATGATCTCTTCACAACGTAAGCTACCTTTCTGAACTGTTGTTTTTGTGATTTCTCCACTCACTGGCCGTTATCAACTGCCTCTTTGTACTTAGATGGTGAAATTTGTTAAAGGACCCATATCATTTCCATATAGAAAATAAGCAGCATAAATAATTTTACATTACATTGGTATCTGCATTTATCGGGCTAAAAATAACGTTGGCATTGGACTGATATTTGACTGATATTTTGACCCTGGAACACTGTTCTTTCAGTTTTCTTATGTTTCATAATTTTAAGATTAGAGAATTACGCCTATGTTTTCAAATCCAGGAAGATTGAGTTATAATTTCTGCACTTTGTAAAAATCATATCAGCAGCAGTTTTTGTGTCGGCAGATTTGCACATGACAGATATCAACATTAGCATTCAAATATGTGTATTCCTCATTAATGATAAAGGAGTATTTTAGTCCAAAATGTACACAAGATCAGACTACTTAATTCTAGAGACATTAAAAAAACAGAAAAAAAACCTATATTTTTATTTCCGTATGTCATTAAAGTGAGGTGTGTGTGTGTGTGTGTGTATATTTTCATATTTGAAAAACAGCATTGGGCCAGTTCATAGTGTAAGAGTACTGCAAGCAAGACGTTGTGCTTTTGTCAACTACTTCTACAAGGAGGACTGTGACAAAGCCATCAACGATATGCATGTAAGTATTTATTAATCATGTTGCTGCAGTACAATTTATTATTTCATAAAACAAAGGGCAGACATGTGGACTAGCTGAGCTTTCTTACCTTACATTTGAATTTACGCCACACAAGCCATTACTTCTCTGTTCAGGTCAATGATTATTCTGCAGTGGAAAAGCTAAATAATTGGAGTTAGTAATTGCACAAAAAGGAGTAAATTGTGACCTGAATATCAGTGTTGACTGCAGTACAAGATTCCCTTTAGGCTTTGGGGTAGCTTGTGATGAATAAAGAAAAGTTTGAAAATCTGCTGTTGCCAGATTGTCATGAATTTTAGTATCAGGACCAGAGCGTAAAAACGAAGAACATCTGTTCAATACAAAATATCATTTATCACTTGTGTAGAAGTGAAGAGCACAGAGACCATAGCAGTCTTTCTAACTGTATCTCTATACAGCACTTATATTCAGCCTTCTCTCAGTATGCAGGTCATTTTGCAATATTTCAGCTGTCTCAGTTTGATGTAGAGATGTCTGATACAAGCAGTGTTAGTATATCTGTGTCAGTCATGGCTGATCGTGTATATGTGGATTGCAGGGTTATTCTATTTCGGGGACTTCTCTTGTGGTGCGATATCCTGACAGAATCCACACACATCTTGGCGCATCCAAAGCAGCGGCAACAGACACTGGGAACGTAAAGTAAGTGAATGTGAATTGTTTTGAGTTTTTCCTTGTTCTTTGTGCTTACTACTTTATCAGTTGATTCATCATATATTGTTGTATATTATTCATCAGGTCTTAAAAATTGTTTACAGATTGGAAAGATATTGTGGTCTTTTTTTCTTAGTAATGTTTGTTAAATGGTTTGGATGCTTTCTCTGTTATGCAGTAAACTTCCTGAAGAGTGCTTTTTCTGGAGGACAACAGGCTGCATTAAAAACAGTCGCTGTGCCTACAGACATGTACCAGAACACAAGGGCATTGATCGACCAAAAAGTAAATACGACTCCTAGATGCTTCCAGAGAGATGGATGTTAATCCAAGGATGTCAGACTTTGTTAAGAAAGCTGGATCCAGATCAGTCAACTAAGCAAGACAATATCTATATTTCATGTCCTTTACCTTGGATTATAAAAAATTTCTACTGCAAATGATTCCGTTCTTGGAGTTGAAAGGTGTTCATTACTTTTTTCAATTGAGGTTTAGTTTTAATTACATTTTTGGCTTAATGTCTTAATTTGACTTGTTTTTATTTGCTCATGTAAACAGAAATGGTCATGCTCATTTTTCCATCGTCTCTGGTGTTTTATTCACTGAGTTAATAATGTTACGGGGTAAAGGACTTTAATCATACTATGAAGAACTGTAATAGCCAAAGTGTAATAAAAAGACAAAAAGTTTTTGCATCTGTTTAATTTTTTATGTCATACTTAGTGCTATTACAATATTGTGTTGTAACTGGTTTGTGATCGCTGTTTATTCTTTTATTAAGTACCCATTCAGTTGCAAGCGACAAGACCACGCTCATAAATTGTTTACATATCTTTTGTGCATTTCAGAAAGAGGAAGAAACTGACATCACTGGTTTTGCCTTATGCGCTGATTGTAATCCAGAAAAAAAGTATATGTTTCATTTATAGATATTCCAAAATGTACCACTTTTCCTGTGATAAACTCTTTTAAAACTTGTTTTTTGTCTTTAAAACCATCGATATCTCACCCTGTTTTTTATTTAAATGAAACTGTTTTACCAAAAATTCTGATATTTGCATGGCAAGTTCTCCTCTAGGACTTGCATGACCCTAGCACCTTATTATTCATCTCAAGACCCGTTTAAACTGAAATTTTGAAACTTGGCTACATTTGCTCAAAGCTGCAGCTCTAATACATGCCTGTGTGAATAACCAGTCTTAATGAATCTCGTCATAATGGCATAGTTACTATGTACCCAATTTCAAACTATTATATAATTTGTTCCATTGTAGATATAACTGCCAACTAATGAACCTGACCAACTTGTTTGTGTGCCTGTGGGATGAGGCAGTTATCCCACATAGAAGCTTTAAAAAAAGCTTTTAAAAGCAACAGTTAAGAGTGGGCAAAGTCCAAATGCTCCAAACTAGATCTAAAATTAAATTCTTAAAGATTTCAAAGATTTTCATTTGAGACATCTCTTTCTGTAATGCTTTGGCTCATATTCTGCTGAGCAGAAGGCCAATAGCCTCAAAACAAAAGAGGTACCATATATGAAAGGGGAGTGAGAATTTAAACAACTCAGTAGAGAACAGACTGTGAACTTCCCATAAGCAAAGCGTGGCACGGGTGTAACTGATTGCCCCTAATCACGAGGGATTGGTTCTGTGCCTGCCCTTGCTGATCTCAGTTGACCAACCAAACAAGCAAAAAGTACCAGATTAGCCTGTGAAACATTTTAAAGATCAGCTGTTTCCATCTGCTGAAAACAATGTCTGAGTGAGGTGAGGTGAGCATGTTTCTCTATGTCTCATGGGGATGGGAGGGGCCCTGAAACATAATATGATAAACATTCTGAAGCACATGCCATGTCTCAATGAGTCAACAGAGGCTGAAGGTGTTTTTTTCAGTTCTCCAATCATCCAGGACATTAAGTTCCTGCTTTGCTTTAGTTTTTTTTTTTTTAGCACTGTAGTTATGAAACTAATGTCTCTAACAAACAAGTCTAGTTCCCCACTACAACTGCATTTAAAATGTTTTTATCCCAGCTCAACCTGCTGAAACTACATCCAGCTCTCCATTAAAGTGGTGCAGACCTGTGGATGTGGTTTAGGATGCAGCATGACTTACTGTGAGTTATCAAACCATACATTTTAGACAAGATTGAAGAAGTCTGATCTTGGTTCAGTTCTTACGTATTTATGATTGTCGTTGCCGCAACTGTTTCTAGAACATAATCAGATTCTATGGAAATAGGACATTCTTTTGGAAAATGTTTTAGAAAAGAACATTGTCTATAAAGGCCGCTATAGCTGTCAGCTTCAAATTGACGGGTTGTCTGTTTCATAGCTCACAGACATGCTCCGTCCTAAACAAAACACATGGTTCCTTAAAATTTGTTTCTGAGTAAGAACACATTTGTCTGTGTGCTCCTCATCACAGACCTCTTTGTAACTTATTCACTCATTGGGTATATATACATGGTTGGATAAAGCTTTATGCCTCAAATACTTTCCATCATTTAGCAGGTTAGAGATTCTCCACGAGGGGGTGCTACTAGAATTTAAGTACATTTAGGTGCTTCCTATGAGCTCAGTATAAAGCATCGTCAGTTGTATTGCATAATGCAAATTGTTACGGTCTTCCAAGGCTACTTTATTACAACACAGGAAGGAAGTTGAAGAGAATTTGAAATTGTTAAAGAAAATGCTAATTTTAGCTATATGTAAGTAATTGTAAGTTTGCATGCTAAACATGAATCAATTCTGTATCTCCTCAGGGGTGTCCCTACTGCCGTGTTGAGTGTCGTTCTAGTGCTTTATTTAATCGATGTTTAATCGATGAGCCCTGTCAGGTGCAAATGATTTTTGTCTCATAGACAAGACAAGACCAAATAAAACAGGGGAAAAAAGCCTGTGTTATAAAACTGGTCAATCATCAGTTTAGTTTAATAGCATTCATTCTGAAGGTTAACTGATCTGCTATATCCAAGTGAAACGGTATTAGTTTCAGATCATTCATTAAATAGCCTGTGATGAACACCACACAGAAAGGGCTTGCTGCTGCTCACTGCTCCCTTAAAACAACAGACTGAAAATGAATTGAGGGGACATCCATAACTTGGACTACACCAGACAACAAAAATTAGTTTCGTTACATTTTGTAGTGTTTCTTATACAATCTCGGCACGCTGATTTCGGTGGTAACGTTTCTTTTCAAGGGTCGTTTCAAGGGTTTAGTTAGAAATGTCATTTTCTTTTAGAAAAACTAAACTTGGCGGCTCAGCTGACATGGTCTTTTGTTATATTTATAACTTTTCTCAAAAATATTTAGTTTGTTTGTTGGACGTGTAGATAACAGGTTTGCCAACTGTCACGCATTAAGCGTGAGACAAGCACATCAGTGAGACTAATATGAAAATAATAGTAGTATTATATCAACCTTATAATAAAAAATATACATAAAATTCAGTTTATCTCTAGAACCATTGAAGGTAGGAAAAAACATTCTGTATCAGCGTGCAACCCAGTGTAAGCAGGGAACGGAAGGTGCCACTAAATATATTTCCAAAATATAATTATATATATATATATATTACATATAAATTCAGGTTCTGTGTTCTGTGTCCATCTGTTTTGTTCTAGAAAACAAATCGATTCTCATATTCTCTTCTGAGAAAGAGAGAAACAGAAGATCAACCCTCTGCTTTGCTGCACTGCTTTGCACCCTATTGGCTGAGACGGAGCTGGTGCTCTGTGTGTGTCTGAGAGAGTGTGTGAGCGTGTTTGTGTGTCCTCTATAAAGCCTGCTGCTCTGCAGTATTTCTGAACTGGTGCAGTGCCGGTTCATCTCCACTGATGGTGTGCAGAACAAGGGGGACCTAAAAGAAAAACTTCTCAATAAAAACCTTTCATATTAACATCATTTTAAAACTAAACAAAAAAGCAACTAAAAAGCCTGCATCATGAGCTACAATCCATTTGTTTCATCCACCTCCATCCTGCTCCGGCACTGGGATGACCACTCCAATGCCCACCGTCTACCCCAAACTCCCCTCTCCTCCTCCTCCTCTTCCCGGCGGCTGCTTAAGTCGGAGACAGCAGGGAACTGGAAGAAGAATGACATGACTGTGGTGTGCTCTGAGCTGCTGGGGCTGAGGGCTCAAGAGAGGGAGCAGTTAGTGGGACTGAACAACCGCTTTGCCTCCTACATTGAGAAGGTACGCTACCTGGAGCAGCAGAACAGGGAGCTGCTGCTGCAGCTGGAGGCCCTGCGGCGCAGGCAGAGTCAACCGTCCCGCCTGCAGCAGCTCTACCAGCAGGAGGCGAGAGGCCTCCAGGAGCAGCTGCGCCAGGAGACCCAAGACAAGGAACATTTGGAAGTGCAGAGGGATGAGTTGAGAGAGGCGCAGGCAAGGCTGCAGGAGCGCTGGGAGCAAGAGGTAAGGAGGCGTGAGGAGGCTGAGGAGGAGCTGCAGCGTGCAAGGGAGGAGGCAGGCAGGGCAGCACTGTGGAACTACGATGCTGGGGTTAGCGTGGTCTCTCTGGAGCGAGAGCTGGCCTTCCTGAAGCAGGTGTTCACAGAAGAGCAGGAGGAGCTGCAGGCACAGCTGCCGGTGAGCAGCCTCAGCTTTGGCGAGAAGCTGGACGTGAGCAGGCCGGACCTGTCCGCCTCCCTGAGGGAGATCCGTGTGCAGTACGAGAGCCTGGCAAGGCGTAACAGGCAGGCTGCCGAGGAGTGGTACCAGGGGAAGGTGGCTAGTGTGGCTCAGGCAGCCAGCAAGCAGGAGGAGGCGGTGCGCTCTGTGCGGGAGGAGACTGCAGAGTACCGGCGGCTGCTTCTGTCCTGCTCTGCTGAGGTGGAGACACTCAGGAATGTCATCAACTCGCTGAACGAACAACTGAGGGAGCTGGAGGACACACAGAGCAAGGAGGTGGCCAAGTACCAGGTAGGACACAAAACATAGAACTAGAAAATGGAACTCTGTAATCAAATGATTTCCAAACCTGGCGCAGGAGTACCTCTGTCCTGCACATCTTAGTGTTTTTCTTTTTTCAACACACCCACTAACCATGGAAAGACTTGGGAACTAGCTGATTAGCTGGATCAGGTATGTTACTTTAGAAGGTGTGGCAACCACAGCTGAGGTTAAACACATTAGTATATTAGTACAAGTATAATGATAATGATATAAAATAATGCAACCTTTCTTTATTATCGATTAATATTGCAACACAGTGTAGTAATACTATCTACAGGATATCTCTACTAATAAATCTAGACAATTTCTATAGTTTACAACAGGGTCATACACAGCTGTTATAGTACAATGCGAATCATATACAGAGGTGAAGATATTCCTGTTAGTATCATACAGCACTATAACATTTATGTATTTTTTTTGTAAGGGAACAAACACAACGTTACTGTTACTACAGTAACTGATTCAGCACAATAACCTATTATTAAGGTTTCTATCATCAACCATAAGAAGGCGTATGGAGGGTACAGGAGTGCAGGAGAGTTCTATGCTAGAGCAAGAAGTGATTGGTATTCTATGCACTTGCAGAAGAAAAGTACAGACAGTGCAGCACAAGCAATAGTGCAGTGTACCTACAACCGCCTGCAATTCTTCCATGATAATCAGTGATCACAGTTAATCTATGCACCATTGTTTCCTGACTATTTCATGCCTTGAGACTGGGCACCACAGACATAATCCTGTACTATGTTTAATAGTAAACTACATGCTTCTTTGTAGTGGCCTATATTGGATGGGTGGCATGACTTTATATTATGTAGTTTACTATTAGCCACCGTTTTCCATAGTAAACATATTGTTTTGCAGCAGTGGAATAGTATTGACCTGTGGGAGAAATCAATCCAGCTACAGTAAATGAAAGATTCGATGGCAGACTGCTGACTCATTCGAACAAAGCTGATGCAAAGCTGAAAATTAGAGTCCACAGACTCTAAATATAGTAACACCATGACACCGGGATCTGTGCCATTCTGGTCTGATGTATTACAGATGTGTGATGAGTAATTTGTTTGATGAACTGGTTACTGAATTTTAGCACAACAGCTTTTTTGTTTCATCTTATGCAGCATCAGAATTTCAGTCTGGCATTTCCTGATGCATTTTATGACTGTCCTTGTATGTATTGTTTATAGACACATCTTTGTGACTGATCTAACAGACAGACTTTGTTCTGTGGCACTGCTCTTCAGTCAGTCATAATTGCTGTATTTTCAGTAAACTCGTTTGTTTTAAAGGGGAAGATAAGTGATCTAGAGAGGGATATTACTGAGGCCAAGGAGGAGATGTCACGGTATTTGAAGGAATATCAAGCCCTGCTGAATGTGAAGATGGCTCTGGACATCGAGATTGCAGCCTACAAGTAATCTTCTTGTCCAACTTACCTTACCTTTAAATCAATCGCTGTAGTATTCATTTTTTAAACACTCCTTCCTTTACCAATGTGCATGAGCGAAATGGACATTTACAAATGTATTGTAATAATGGATTACAATTTTTCCCTTTAATCTACTTTGATGTGTCCCTTCATGTATTCATGTTTGTTTTAACAGGAAACTGTTGGAGGGGGAAGAGATTCGGCTGACGTATTGCTCCCTGCCAGCTTTGGCTTAAGCTCAAACCTACAAAAACCCTCCATCAGCACTGCACCGTAGTCCTTGCTCCTTTACTTCTCCCATCAACCTTCTGCACCAACCCCCCCAACTCCTGCTCCCTAAAATCTATCCTTCTCAGCATTTTCTACTGACGCTACATTACCATTCATGGCCCCTCATAACACATCCCTCATACATCAGACCAATCCACTTACCCCATTGAATCCAAAGCTAACTCCTTATCCTCACCAACCTAAGCTATTGTAACTTACCCTTAACTCCAGTACCCAAATCTTCTGACATCCAGCCATTCCCTTATAGCTAACACTCAACCTACATTACGGCTTTAAAGACAAACGAGCCCTTGTGTTACACAAGAGGTACACCATGACTGTCCCCCTTCTTCTTCACACTATAAATGAAACAAGATGGCCCGCTATGGAGAGAACGCTGACCGCAGCACTTGCCCAGCCAGAGGTCAATATTCTGTTGGCAAATTCTCCATCCTCAGTTCCTTTCAAAGTGTCAATCACGATTGGCTATCAAGTCCCTCCGGTGCAAACTCTTAACCAATTGTTTGTGAAGGTGGGTTCTGTTGAAAACCTCTCTTGCTTTAGGCACTGGAAATTTACTGAGGTGCTAATCTTTCTGTGCTGACTTTCAGCCTAGAACTCGCCAACAGAATATTGTACCGCTCTCGTATAACTGTAGTGAGTGTTAGAAACTAGAAGCTTGTTAGAAATCGAATTTCCATTGAGAGCTGTGGCACTTCATTTGCTTATCATTTATGTTCTTTCTGATGTTTATGATGTGTACATTCTAACATTGTGAACTTCAGATGATTGTATACTTTTGATTGTATAAGCCTACCTTTATCATTTAGAAGAGGTCAAATAAGATGAAACTGTTATTTAGAAATGAAAGACATTGCAGATAGAGAATTGCAGGCAAATGTTGGAAGTAAAAGTCTACAGTAGTGAATTTCTGTGTGCTCTCATCTGCTTCTGTTTTGTCTGCCCATCTAAACAATGAGAAACTGAGCCAGTGATCACTAGGATGAAAATGAGCAGTCTCTGATCATCCTGGTGCTAAACTATGACTCTGCACCTAAAAACAATATGTACTGAATAAAATTAACGAAAAACTCTCCTTGTGTGTCATTTGTCCGTGTCCCTGTGCCACAAATTGCATACATTTGCTTTAAATATGCAAAATATATCAAATAAACCATATTTCCTACCAGCATTCTAATAACCCATATTTCTAAATGTCATCTAGTATTTTTCAGGGTGGAGGTAGCTCAGTAGGGGAGACTGTCCTCTGTAGTTAGGCAATGGAAGTCGCTTTAGATAAAAGCGTATGCTAAATTCCATAAATGTAAACACTGACAAGTCTCACACATATGGCGCTATAACTAAGTTAATGGATCCTTACGAGAATTCACTATGGTTTCCTATGGTTTTTATGCAGTAACCATAGTTTTACTATGGTACCCCATGGTACTTTGGTACTACCCATAATTTTACTATGGTTTATCCATAGCACTTCATGGTAGCTGTGGTACTACCATAGTTTACATATACATATACCACTTCATAGTTACCCAAAAAAACATGGTTATTTAATCATAGTAAACCATGGTTATTTTTCGTAAGGGGAGAGATCACAAAGACTGCAGTTTCGGTGAAGCCTTTCTGCATAATTACATTATTTAATCTAAACTTGTAGGTTATTCAGAGTGATTTCATGTGAGGTACAATTAACCGGGGTAATGATGTTTACAGCTCAAATACAGGTCACTTTATTTTCTAAATGTACACGTGTTATTATCCTATCTGTACCAGTGAATTTCTTTGTTCGGAAATGTAACGTCGATAATGGTAAAATAGACAACAAAACACCTGGCTTGTATCTCTCTATCATGAATGGAAAGAAACATTTAGGCCTCAAAACTACTGCGCTGACCTCAACCACACCCAACAAATGATTGCGAGCATCAGTGTCTGACCTCAGAAATGCTCTACAAAATTGGCCCACATTCCCATGGAAACACTCCAAAATCTTGTGGAAAGCCTCCCAAGAAGAGTGGAAGCTGTAACAGCTGTAGAGGAAGTACCAACTCCATATTAAAATCTTTGTATTTGTATGCAGTGTCACTAAAGTCCCCGTTAGTGTAATTATCTGGCGTCCCAATACTTTTTTCTGTCACCGAACAAGGGAGTCACTGAACAAGGGACGATATCTGGGGTCTATCGCCACCACGATACAGAGTTTTTCATAGACCATATATCTGTGAATTACCTTGTTTACATCTTAACTGATTAATAAATATATTTTTTATTTTTTTAATGACGCCTACTTACTGTAACTGCAAGCAGTCCGTGGTCTTGCTTTCTTGTTTTTCATCATTAGGTGGCGGTACTAATTCTCCTTACACACACAAACAGAGAGTAAAAGAAGAGCCCTTTCATCTGTGAGGGATTGCAGCATGGCTGCCCTATGTGCAGGGCTCAATGTTAAATAGTGTTCTTTATATATTCAGACTTCAGTAAACACCTGCGTTACAGCAACAGCTGTTTGTAGTATTCCGGTTTTTGTCTGCACTTTAGATCTTCAAATGTTTCAGGTAGTATCTATTACTCGGGCTCCTGTAGTCCGCATACTGTCTCCTCGCCTGGGGGTCCTGGTGGACACTGTTCGGGGCAGAAAATCGCGAACCGACCCCAAAGCGAAATCCAAAGCTGGACGAATCAAGACCCCTCCTCCGGTGGACCCGGTGGAGATGGTGGTCCTGAAGGAGCGCTACACCGAATACATGCTCTCCCTAAAAGCTCTCAGGTGAGCAGAGTTGCATCTCACTGGGAAACCCAATGTCATTATGCTGCACAGGTCTGGCCTCCTGAATGTCAGATTGTCGTGGAATATTTTGCAATATGCCTTTGCGTTTGTACTTCAGTTAACTGGATTTGGACGTTTCTGTTACTGTTTAAGGACCTTTATTAATTGTTGGTAGACAAAATAATGTATTTTTTTTGTTCTGAGTAATGAGATCTTTTTGGAAGGGTGAAAGTCAATCAGTCAATATACAAAATCACAAACTGCTGTGGTATGGTATGTTATAGGAACCTTCAAGTTCAAGGTTACTTTGTCATTTACTTTGGCAATTGTAGCAGTAGTGTATGGAACAGTATACACAGAACAAATATATACAGAATTATTTAGATAGTATAATTATTGGACAGGAGCAGTATTGAACAAAGTGTGAGTAATGACAAACAGTACAATAACTAGCGTGTATAATATAGCAGTGTGACTGTGTGAATGGGATGTGAATCAGAGACAATACAGTAAGTGGGCAATTCAGAAGTGTAACTTGAGTGGAAAGTGTATGTAAACCTTCCTAAATAAACGATACTGGACCATATATGTATATTATTATTGCACATATATTGATGCACTGGAACATATTATTGCACAGGAGACACCAGCATAGACCCACACTGAATAAATGTAAATTATTAAGTGCCTGGACATAAAGGTACCTGTAGTATGTTATTTTAATGAGTACCTAAAGGGTACAATGGGTCAAACACAAAGGAATCACAACGCTTTTATACATAGTACCTTCGTTACAGAGGACTGTACTGTATGTGTTGTGTCCAGGATGATGTTTAAAGAGGAGGTGTTGCGGAAGCGGTATGAGGAAGAGACCGGTTCGTTGGCGGCAGAGCGAGCCAAGCAGGAGGCTGAAGAACACAGATCATTAATGGCCTGGAATGATGCTGAAAACCTCAGACTGCGTAAAATACGGTGAGATATACAGATTACAGATATACAGATTCCTTTAATGCAAAAAAGGAATGAAAGAAATAACAGGGCTAAAGGTAAATGATTTCCAGCATTTTTAATTACCTTGATTTTATATTTTGTGCCTAATAGTGAGCTACGTGTGCAGCAAGAGACTGAAGCTGCTGAACAGAAGAACCAAGAGGCAGCGATTTTGCATCAGCAGGAGCGTGAGAACTATATCAAGGAAAAAGAAAGGGAGATCATGCGGCTACAGGTGAGATCTGTATACAAACAATAAATGTCGTAAAGTGTGAGAACAGCTTCAGTGTATACCTCAAGTCCAGTTGGTTACTGTATTGTAATTGGCATCTGTTTATATAAAGGCCATGATTTTTAAGGATTGGGTGGGGGGTATTATAGTTCATGTCTAAATGGATGTTCTTACACTGTTAGTGAACTTTCAATTTCAGATTATAAAAGAGAAATACCAATTACCTGCATCTGTGCACTATAGGAGCATTTAAAGAAAAAAAACACTGTAAAGCGACATGTCGTAGTAAATATTTCTACTTAATAGGAAAATACACTA
>JBBPDC010000149.1:12043215-12068704 GCA_037974485.1 Hemigrammopetersius urotaenia | reverse complement strand
TCTAAAACACTGTAGGACATTAATGAGCATCTGGATACAAATTAAATTTGGTTAATGTGTTTTTTACAGAAATTATGTCTCAATTTGTATGTAAATTGGTAGATGGAACGACCAGTATATGCAGTGAGACAAATGGTATACAGATCAGGCACAGTCAAGGAATAGGAAATTCGAGACTTCCGCCACACTTCTACGCATGCGCAAATCCCTCCTTCCGTTAAGAGTATATTTGACATGTACGGGCGGGTCTGCTGTAAGGTGGAATTAACAACAAAAAGGTGTGTTAGGTGTCATTTCTTTCTCAGAAAACTATTACATGCTTAGACTATGTAATGGACGACGCGTTTGTACGGACTCCTTAAGTTTTATGTGGAGTTTTGTAAGATCTGATGCAATATGGTACCAACTCATGTGAGAGGAGCTCTGCTCCGGACAGTCACAGGACTGCTTAGGGAACAAGACCATTCCCAGCGTCTCTGTGTAAGACTTGTTCGACACCTTTCTAGCACCTCTTCTGAAGAACACACAGGAGGAAATACACGTGTTCTCGGGGGGCGTAAGGAGGACAGCAGCAGGAGCAGCCGAGCTCGGGGCTCCTTTCTCGGGGCTCTTGCTGTGGGACTGGGGCTGAGTGCAGCAGCCTTACACAGCCTTAAAGAGGAACAGGATACAGACGTTTCTCAAAACACTGGTTTCCGCAGAATCTCTCCACTCCACTTCATCCTGCCCGTAGTCCAGTGTGCTGCCCCATTCAAACCCGACAGTCCTCGATATAAGTACAACTTCATTGCAGATGTGGTGGAGAAGTCAGCTCCTGCTGTGGTGTACATCGAGATCGTAGGACGGTATGTTCAGTCTTAAGCTACACTATATGGACCAAAGTATTGGGACGCCTGGCCTTAAGGACAGTGCATTCAAATACATAGACTTTAATATGGTGTTGCCATCCCTCCTTCCAGCTCTCCAGGAAGCTTCTTCCACTCTTCCTGGAATTCCGCAAGATGTTTCTTTGGGAATTTGTGCCCATTCATTATGTAGAGCACTTATGAGGGTCTCTGTGCGACCAGTCAAGTTCTTCCACACCGAGCTCCTCTTTATGGAGATGCTTTGTGCACTGGGGCACAGTCATGCTGGAATAGAAAAGGTTCTTCCCCAAGTTGGAAGCTTGGCGCTGTCCAAACTGTCTTGGTATGCTGAAGGAGCCAAGTTCAAAGCCTGGAAAACAGGCCTGTCCCAATACCTTTGACCATGTAGTGTATATCCATATTGTGACTTTACACTAGGATATGTGATGTTTGAATTCACTTTGTAGGTGTAGGATGTAGACCAAGCTGTCTGCTACAGGTAGGCGATGACTTTTCCTGGTCATTCTGATCACCTTTGATTGCTATCACTTTTGATCCATCTTAAAGAAAGAACTCAGACTCTTATGAAATGCATAGCTCCTTATTCTGTGTCAGCAAACCTACTACTAAATGATAAGATGAAAGATGCTCCGATTTGTTACATGTAGAGTAACAATCATATGTTTAGTGCATATTCAAACTGTTAACTTGAATAGGCGTCTTTAGAGTAATGTACATGCTTTTCCATACTGTTAATCATTCCTCAACAGGCATCTGTTCTCTGGCCGAGATATTCCCGTCTCTAATGGTTCTGGCTTCATCATTACTAGCGATGGCCTAATAGTGACCAATGCTCATGTAGTAGCCAACAAGCGTGATGTCCGTGTCAAACTCACCAGTGGAGAGACCTACAATGCCACTGTGCAGGATGTGGACCAGGCTGCAGACATTGCAACTATTAAAATAAACCCTAAGGTAATAGTGGTAATAGTGGTTGGAACAGAAAAAAGATATAAATGCTGGTTTATAGTGTTTTTGTACATTCTCACTCATACTCTACTTCATTAACTGTGTTTACTGTGTTTATATCAAGAGTCCTCTGCCGACGTTGCGTCTTGGCAAGTCATCAGAGGCACGTCAGGGGGAGTTTGTGGTTGCCATGGGAAGCCCTTTCGCTTTACGGAACACTATCACATCTGGCATAGTCAGCTCGACTCAGAGACAGAGTAAAGAACTGGGTCTGTCCAACCACAACATGGACTACATACAGACCGATGCTGCCATAGATGTGAGCATACACTGCGTCATCTGCTCTAGTACAGCTGTTTCTACAGCAATACTATATAGCAATACTATAATCTATAGTTCTATACTGCCCTACAAAGCCAAAGTGCAGTAACTATGCCATGGCTGAAACTAAGAAAAATGGCATTAAAGTTTTAGTATTAGTATGGATTTTGTAGTTACTGCCATATTTACACCATCGTTTATGAAACGGGACAACTTTGAACCAGGATATTCTCTCACAAGACAAAGGAGATGTCCTAAACCCCATTTGTAGTCTAAAGTCAGTTTTGACCAAATATGTACTTTGGCTTTGTAGGGCAGTATAGTGTTGTGCAGTTTGGATTCCACAAAGATTTAAACCCAACCAAAGATGTATGTTTCAGACTTTTGTATCTGTTTGTGTCTTTTTACAGTTTGGAAACTCTGGTGGTCCACTTATTAATTTGGTGAGTTCCTTTGTTATGCATAACAATTAGGTACACATACCTAGTCTCTACACTCATTGTCCATTTTATTATTTCCTCTTACCATAAAGGTGCACTTTGTAGCTTACAATTTCAGACCACATTCCTTCTGTTTCTCAGCATAATTTCTTAGCCCCGTTTACCCCATTCATCAGTGGTCAGGACTCACAGGACAACCACAGAGCATATATTATTTAAGTGGTTTATAATTCTCAGCACTGCAGTGACACCGACATACTAATGGAACATGAGCGTATGTGCTGCACAGATTGGCTAACACACAGCAGTGATCTGAGAGTTTTTAAACATTTTTGTGTCACTGCTGGGCTGAAACGTAACTCTCATAAATATAAGTACATTTGCAAGATGGACAAGCAGGTTAGTGGAGTCTAATACAGTGGACAGTAACGGGACACAGTGTTAAACACACAAACACATACCACTACTATATCAGTGGCACTTGAGTGCCAAGAATCATCCACTACCTACATAATCCCTCTCATTTTTGGCCTTGTGGGAGTCCTGATCATTGAAAAGTAAAAAAGTAAAATACAAGAACTTTCCCATTGAATCAAGATGTGTGCACAAGGAGTACTAATTGGTTTGCTGACCTTTATGACCTTTAGGATGGTGAAGTCATTGGCATTAACACCATGAAGGTGACTGCTGGGATTTCCTTTGCCATTCCTTCTGACAGAGTTCGCATTTTCCTCGATAGTGCAGCAGAAAAAAAGAGTAAGGATTTTTGTGTGTATTTTTCAAAAGTGATGTTACCTTCAGATCTCTCCTTACTTTTGTGCTTGTTCTGCTTTTAGATTCCTGGTTCAATAAATCTGAGCCCAAACGGCGTTACATAGGTGTGATGATGTTAACTCTCACACCAAGGTACGAGACTATATTCACTAGTGACCGAATAAGAGAGAGGGGTGCACAAGCACAGCTGTAGTCATTTTAACCTTGTCTTCTTTTTTTTCTCCTTCAGTATAATAACTGAGCTGAAGATGCGTGACCCATCATTCCCTGATGTGACCCATGGAATTCTCATCCATCGCATCATCTCCGGCTCTCCAGCAAGCAGGTAAGAGGAAGTAGGGTGGTCCCGTTGTTGCCAGCCTGCTTTCATCGTTAACACTTCTGTGTTTGATGCCTTAGTTGAGTATATTGTGGCTTTTTGCACTGGTAATTGAACAAACCCTTCAGCTACCCACAAAATACTATTTCTTTGAATGTAGTTCATATAAAAGTGTATTTTATAAGTAAGCAGTTGTTTCCAAATGGACAAATAAGACCACCATGATTTACGTGAGGCCATTATAAAAAAGTAGTTACATTTTAGTAGTTAGTTTTTTGTACTTTTAAAACCCCTGCTATGTAGGACACCTTCTGAAAGCTCAGTGTTAAGAAGGTGTTCAGTGACTTAAAATGCTGCTTTTTGTACAGGTAACCAAAACATGTTTAAAAGCAGGCCTAGTAACGGAATAGAATAGTTTACCCATTCAGTTTAGACAGACAGCATGCCTTCAGCCAACATAGCTTCTTTTTCTATTTACAATATTAAAACAGAGTTTGCTGAAAAGCTAGATTTATTGACCACTGTTTACTGTGTTACTGATTTTAGTTGATTCATTGGCTACCTGCACACTTTTATTACACATTTCCACTGGCGTGACACATGACTCAAATCAAAGTATCTGTAATTGAGTGTTGTTCCCTAATATTAGTTGCATCCTGGAAATCTAAATGCCATGCTGTGAAAATGTTTATACAGTATTAAAGAAACACCGTGAATATTCACTAGATAGCAGAAGCCTTTGCTTGTCACTAGTTGGAAATGGGCTCTCTGATATAATTTCCTATTGTGTGCAACTTTCAGGGCGGGTATGAAGCCAGGAGACATTGTGTTGGAGGTCAATGGGGTGAAAGTGAACACATCAGAAGAGATCTACAATGCTGTACGAACATGTGACAGCATCAAGATGGTGGTCCGCAGGGGTCAAGACCTTCTAATGCTGCATATGGTCCCTGAGTCTACAGAATAACCTCAAAATAACCTACTGATTCAAATGATGGGGTACCCATTGAAGAAGAAAAGAATGCAAAGTTGAAGATAGAATAATGAGATGAAGATATGACTTGTGATATTATATGTAAGAGGTGAGAATAGTAGTAAGTGCCCGAATCGGGGAGTAAGAATAGATGAAAGAGAAGTGTTGCATACACTGATTTATCTTGTGCTTGGTTACCTTCCACAATGGCATGTTATAATGGGGACAGGTACATACACAAATACATGTAGGAGACAGTATAACTGAAATGCCTTTTTTGTTTCTTCAATAAAAAGCATTACTATAGACAGTATTTTTGGGAATTATAATTTGAAGGAAAATGATCAAAGGACTTTCTTTAAGAGACCTCTGGTATGTAAAGATGAATTTTATAAAAGAATGTAGAAAATTGTACAAATGGTAACCCAAAGGGAACTGATAAGAAGGAAGTACATTTGGAAACCAAAACAGTCCACGTTCTTCAGCTCATCTTGCCCAATTGGAGCTATTGAAGTTAGTGTATCTTTTAAAAATGGTCCAGTGTACACATCCAAGTTGTTCAAAGGAGTGTAGAAAACTGCTCTGAGGACTGAAGGTCCAAGCTATATCTATTTTGTGTACTGTTTATGTGAATATTGGTATGCATCTGCATTTGGGATAAATGAGGAGAAATATGTAATCAGGATTTTCCAATGAGATTTGGCTTTGCTATTTAAATATGATTATCTATAAATCATGTTCCAGGTTTTTGTTCAACTAGAAGACCAACACATCTTTTTGTTCCAGCTTGAATCTTGAATTCCAGATCAGATCAGGAGATCACTGCATCATTAGGTTACATTTCCCCAATTGAACCTTCAGTCAACATTGAATCATGGAATGCTGTAATTAATTGAGGCTCCTGCAGTTTTTAAAAAAAACAATGTCTCATTCAGCCCTAATCTGCATGATATTCTCTTTAAAGATTGATCCGTGTTAAATTCCAAAAGAATGCAAAAAATGGAAACATGACTATGTTGGGAAGTGTAGTTTTCAAGAACGGTTAAGAGACTGTGACCATTATGAGTGCTCTTATGATGCCTTTGCATCAGTTCAGTAATGCATTTTTTTCTTGTTGTTCTGTTTATTTTGTTTGTAAATAAAAATAAACATTTCAAATGCTAATGAATGTCCGATTAGTATGTAGTACAACCACCTGATGTTTTTCATGCACAAAGAAAATGTGATTTTGCTGTCAGCAAGCAATCGGCAACCATTCATAACTTAAAAGTAGTTTATTTTGGTGTGACAGTAATTAAAAATGTTTTGTTTGGTTATACATGGTTCTTAAAGGGACAATCCAGCCATAATGAAAAGTAACCATAGCTACAGCTGTCATGTTTTCTCACAGCCTGCAGCCTAAGTAGTTTGTGGCTTAAATATTAGGAAAACTTCCCTCTGGTGCTGTATCCTGATGGTGGATTGAACTTTAGATGGACTACTGGGGTGTATATTTGTACTATAACTACTACAAATATACTGTAGCTGTATAATTGTCATAACTGTCTTCAAATGATCAGTACATAACAGTGACACTATATCTCAGTTTGACTAGGCTAGCAGTCAAGATTGGTTGAGATCAAAGGGATTGTCAGTAGTTGTATGATGTATTTCTATTATTCATGCTGGATATCGTCATGAGAGCACCATTAAATACATAAAAACGGTTACGTAGAATGATAAATTCTGTCAAAGTGAAGAGGCTGCACAACCTGACAGGACGGAACGCCTCTTTAATATCTATAAATAAAAAAGTACTACTTCTTATAGTTTTAATTAAAATGCCACATAATTATGTAACATTTTTTGTTACCTGGAGAAGAGCGGTGTGATTTAAAAGATTTCCCTGAAAACATGAATGTATTCTGGTAAATGGAAGAAAATGTAACATTCATCCCTTTAAGAATGCCTAACAATAGACACTGGGAAATATTTCTGTGAGCTGCTGTTCACTGTAAATCTATGATGCATGGGCACCAAGCATCAGTATAAACATTCATGCAGTGTTACGTCACTTCAGCTGAACTGGTCTTTCTAATGAAAATACATAACACCTTTTCTATGTGACAAATCAATATGAATCCTTTTAAAGTTGCATCACTAAGACTTTTTGACAGGCAATGCATAGCACCATAATCATACACTTAAGTCTATGCCACTGGACCAAATGAAGGCCTTGTTTTCACACTTGATACGTCTGTTTAGGCCATTCCAGATCCAGGAAAAAAATGCCCATGTTTTACTGAGTGGCTCCCAGTGTTTAGACAAGATTACTGATTCCTGTCTTGTGATTTGAGGAACATGTATGATAGCTAGATTATGTTTATGGATGAAGGTAGAGGTGTAACCTGGGCTATATGTTGCATATGATCATGTCTGGATTATATGTGAAACAAATGAGGGATCTAGTTATATGGATTAAGAGATTTGGTTGTTGAGTTGTCCAGGGTATTTCTCAAACCTCCTCTCTGCCTCCTCACTGAAAGCATCACCTGATGAGGAACAAAGACAGTAAGAATGCTGTTTTCATTTACAAAGTACAACATTATTGTTAAAGTTATATAATGAATCTGGGTTAAACTGTGTATGTGTGTACAGAGATGCAAGCGAGATGCTCTCACCAATATGACAGTTGTGAAGCCAGATCCTGTGGCCGTCATATTTGCAGTTACATTTCATGGCGTTATTTGTGAAGTCACTCTCGGCAACCTCATAATTAGGATTTATCACAACCTGAAACGACCACGGCACAAAACCAATTTCACACTTTTATCTGTAGGCAGACATTATGCTCAGAGACTGAATAGAGAACATTTAAATTAGAGACATTGAGTGTAGACACTCATTGTCCATTTTATCAGCTCCACTTACCATATAGGTACACTCTGTAGCTTGCTATTACAGACTGTGGTCCAATAGTTTCTCTGTGCCATTTGTTAGCCTCTGGTCCTTTATCAGTAGTCAGTGTCTGGACAAAGCACACTGTTGTCTGGATAGTTTTGGTTGGGGAACTATTCTTAGCCCAGCAGTGTTTAAAAACTTCTGTTGTGTGTTATTCAATTGCAAAACACACACACACACACACACACAAACAATATACTACCATGTCAGTGTTACTGCTGTGATAAGAATAATCCACTACTAAACTAATAGCGCCTCTATGTTGCTCCTACAATTGTGTACCAATGTGATAAGTGGAGCTCATAAAATGGGTGAATATTGTAGATACAAGATAAATGTTTCTAATAATAATAGTGTACTTTGCCACACCGTTTGGTGAAATTTGAGGCTACTTCTGTACTATATAAAAATGAAAATAATGTCATGTTATGTTATAATATTATATAATGTTTTCCATATAATATTAGAATGGTAAGTAGTGGTGCAACGGATAAAAAAAAATCACGGTTCGGATCGGATCATGGTTTTAAGTCACGGATTGGATCAGTTTTCGGATCAGCAAAAAAAAGATGAGACAAATTAAACTTTTCATTTATTTAAGTATTTTTGCACATTAAAAACATTCCATGCAATTATATAACGACAATATAGGGCATAATTATTTCCTTTAATGTGGACACAAGCGGAAGCCTCTGTCGTTGCTAAGCAACCATCAGCCGCGCTCTCCATTTCCTCCAACGAAAAACCCTTGCTGTAACTCTGCTATACGATTTATTTACGCAGAAAGGAAAAAAAACGCCGTAGTGTTTGGGTGCACCCCATTCTACGCGCACCATTCATTTATTTTTCTTTCGGATCTTTGGATCACATGCGTGCCGAACCGTGGAGAGGGATCGGTTCGGATGACGGACCAACAGTGATCTGTTGCACCACTAATGGTAAGCATGTAATAAGCCTCCATGAAAGCAGCATTCCTTTGATAGGACAAGCGCCTGACCTGTAGAATGTAATTTCCTGGTTTGACATCTGTGATGTCGATCCACTGGCAGTCGATGTCATGCCGATACAAATCCCAGCATCCCACTGTTATGCCCTGCTCTCCAAAATTAGCACATTCATATCGCTTAGAAACTCCTGCAATTCAAAACCCAAACAAGTATATGTGTCAGTAATGTTCCGGTCATAAATGCAGGTCGATCTATGTGCCTTTCCAGTCTTAAGTAATATTCATACTTGTGTGTTGGTTTGCTTGTCTTACCCTCATGACAATCACTGTCCTCCAAACAGAAGCTGGCTTTGTGTCCCTCTGCCACCTTGGTGCCATTGACAGACAGCAGGTCATAGTGGGTAAAGATGTCCATACTGTGATAATGCCTACGAGAGCACACAGACATAGACATGAAACCTTTTTCCTCTGTGCTAAAGGATCTAAGAATTTAACTCAACCTCCAATACTGCAGACCCACACGGCTAGGTTTACTAGTGATAGTGATCTCAGGGGGGTGACTTACTTAAACTGATTTTATTATAATCTATTATAATCAGTAAAGTGCTTATAATAGATTGTAATAAATTATAAGACTTTATTAACACTAAATAGTCGAGGAAATAGTTATAAATGCTGCATTTGTGTATTTGGCATAAAAAATTTCACTGCACCAAAGTAAATTGAAATGTGATGAAATGCTTATGATGCGTTGAATAGTTTCCTAAAGAATCATAATTATATTGCAGCTTTCTAATGTGTGGTTTACAGTCATACCCATGACATGCGTGCCAGACCCAGGAGTGGCGTCCAGCTTTAGGCCTGAAGTCGGCGCGGCCGATGTTGTGGATCTCCGATGAGAAACGGAGTAGGCGGCGGTGGCCATAAGGCCAGTTAGCTTTGGCAGCAGTGGAGGACAGACAGTCTTCCTCCGCAGCGCAATACAGCATGTGCAGTGGCCGGTCCTCTATATACACCGTCTGCTGCACCAGAGGAGCATTCAACACCAGATCAGACGCAGCTGAGGAAATGAGCACAGATACAAGGATGTGGCAAGCAGGACAAGCGTTTAGGAATGCGGTATCAATGAACATTAATGACACAGTACAGTGAAAAATGTAATAAAAAGATACGGAGAACAGTAATAATCAATAGTCATTGCATTTACTGCAGGAAAAATGTTTTACAAAAACTATGTCACTCCTTAGGAGCAACATCTGCAAAGAAAGGCTTCCTGTAACTGGAGCTCTTTTACATCACTATGAAAGAATTTTGGCCCACTTTTCTTAGCAGAATCGCTTTAATTTGGACACATTGGAACACTTTGGAGAATGACCTGCCCAACTGAGGTCCTACACAGCATGAATAGGAATCCAACTAGGCCACCAAAATCTTTGTCTTGTCAGTCGAGGGTGGATTTGCTCTTGGGGTTTGGATCATTGTCTTGTTGCATAGCCCTGTTTCATCTGAGCTTCTGAACACAGACTGACAACATTCAGGATTTTTAGAGACAGCAGAATTCAAAATTCTGTCAACCAGACTCATCACTCCACAGTCCACAAAAGGACAGGGGGACCTTCTTTTTTTTTTTTCAAAATTTGAGATGACGCTTTATGTTCTTGCTGAGCAGTGGTTTCTGACTCTAGTGGTGAAATCATGAACCCTGACCTTATCTTTCTTATGTAGTTGATCCTACATTATCAAATTCAGTTTGGATTGTTGACTGGGTAACTAAGACTAATAAAACTGTAATATTGTTTACTACAACTGTCTTATACTGAAAATCTGATCAAATATATGACAAACATATTTGACAAACATATAATGCTATTCTGAGTAGTTCATTATTTAGAATAGCATTAAAGTGAGACTAGTGCTTTGTGTACGCAGTGGAATTTTTTGGTGGCGTCTGTTTGCCCAGAAACCTGCAGACATTTGATTTAGAGGAGTGTTTGTTTGTTGTTTTGACTCCTGAGAAGTTTTAGACATGATTTGTCAAGTGATGAAAGTAAACTGCAATATATAATTACGTCAGTTTCGGATCTGATCTTTGTCAGGCACTCTCTGACATTTCCACTTTTAAAGTGAGAACCACAAATTGTAGGTCTGCGGGTAGCGGCCAGACAAAAGGCCTGATACTGTCCTCTCTCTCTGCCATCAAAGAGAGACAAAGTGTGCAGATGAAGGGCTTCTTCATCCTTAAAAAAGCTTGTGTGAGCTGAGGTCACAAAAACAATGTCATCATCTGTACTTTGAACTGTTAATGTAGCGTATGTAATGGCAAGAGTGCTCTTGTGAGCTGATGCTTTTACAAGATGTTCTTAAAGACCAGCCTGGATTCAAAAGTTGTGAATCCACTTTTATTTTATTTATTCAAAAGCCCCCAAGCAAATAAGGGGTGTTCAGTTTTGGTTATGGAGGGCCAGAGTTCAGCACAGTTTGGTGAATTCACAACTCAGACTCATCAACTCAACCTTGCAACAATTGAACTGAATCAGTTGTGTAAACACTGAACTGTGCTGGACCAAAGCCCTTGAATGGAATTTCCCTAGAATAAACACTGTATGTTTCTCAAAGGCCAGAAAATAGTCACTCACTCTCTGAGCAGATGACCCCTGCAGCGAAGCGTGCGGCTGATTTCTGACAGCTGACAGTTTTATGATGCTGGCACTGGCTGAGTGACAGTTCATCTCCTGTACACTTGACTCCGCTCATCACCATATCCGTCACGTTACTCCCATCCCAGTACCACGTTTCCTTAGCAACCACCACACAAACAAAGGCTGTAAATATGTTTCCATAATTCACAGTTGCTCATCCCCAGAGGTCAACTCTCCCGCAGTTCAGTTCCAAGCCAAACACACACACACACTACTAACGATCACTTGTTCCTGATCTCTCTGATTTGGTGGATTAACCCTTTCCAGCTTTCCATTTGAATAAAAATCTAATGGAGATTTTTATTAAATTCTAATTCAAATTCAAATGGAGAGGGAAAAAATCTATTTTAATACATTATTTAAAAAAAATCCTTTGAGAAACACTACATTTACTAACACTAAATTTAGATTTTTTGCTAAGCAGTTTTAAAATATCTGAATATTTAATACACAATAAGATTTTCTCTGTAGTGCATAAACATGCATGTGAGATTTTAGGACTAAAATGACACATAGTTATAGTTAGATTTTTAGGGTTTTGTTTTTTAATGGGACTTAATTAAATATTGAACTTAAATAGCCACACTGGCTAAAATGATGTGGGATTGACACAGTGTCAAAATGAGTGTCAAAAATGAAATATTTTGAGTTTAACTAGAGCTGGAACTAAACTCTGCAGGGTGGGCACCTTGCCTTAAGTGTCAACTGATGACCGGAAGCTTAGAAAGCTGGAGAAAGGCAAGATGCACGGTATAAAGCGGTGGTACTTGTTTGTCTGTGTTTATGTGTGTGTGTACTCACAGTGATAGCATGCATGCTGAAACCCAGCCCTAGCTGTCTGCAGGCCACCATGGCCTCTTTGGTGGTCCAGCCCTCACTGCATATGCTCCCCCAACGCTCACCTACCCGAACCTCCACTCGCCCCTCGTACTCCGACCTCCCGCCCATTAACCGCACCTGTACACACAGCCTATGGCATGTTAGTACACAAACTCGTACCTTATTTAGATCAGTCACCCAACCTATAAGTTACCCCTGTTCTTCCAGTGAGCTAAAAGCCTTCTGTAGGCGTCAGTGTGAGTATTGCACAGGCACCATCAGCAGGGTTGGGTGGAAAAAAGTGTCATTACTGAATACACTGTCCAAAATGTATTCAGTAACATTAAAAAAAACTAAGTGGGTTACTTATTCAGAATACATTTAGTTACAAAGCAACAATAAATATTTTCAAAAAAATGAACCGGAAATATCAGCGGTGTTATTAAGTAATTGTATTCTGCGTATTACTTAAACTGAAACCTTATTACTGTACTCTGAATATGTACTGCTGTTACTTGTATTCTGTTACAACCCAACCATGACCATCAGTTAGTATGAAGGATCAAAAGCAGGCACAGGAAATGAGCAACAACTACCGCCGTTAGTGTTAGTGTCCTACTTTCAGGCCGTGGTTGGCGTATCCAAGGCCCAGCTGTTTGCACACCACCATGGCCTCTTTGGTGCCCCAGCCTTCTCCGCAGATCAGGCCCCAGTACTGTGTCCCATTTGCACCAGTTCGCAACACTTCCACGCGGCCCTCGAAGCGTGAACGACCCCCTGTGATACGCACCTGAGCAGAACACACCCAGGAGGAAATGAAAGGGGTAGGGATCAACTTCCTTTACACCAACAAGGCCATATAGGAAGGAGGGTTAGGAGGAGGCTGAGAAATGCAGTTGCACTGTGGGTAATGTATTCAAAGAGAAACTGCAGCCACCTAATTCTTACAAAACACCTTGAGAACATGGTAGGCAGAGCCATTTTATTCAGAACTTTAGGGTCCACAGCCTTGAGACCTGGCCACCACATTGAAGGTCTGTCTTACACTGTCGTTTTATATTGTCTGTAGTTTTGTAAGAAGCTCTTTTTGTAGCTTTTTTTGAACTTTTGAACAAGTCTAATTGTCTTGGGCTAAGCCTTAATTAAATTTAAAACATAAATTAAAAAGAAGAAAGTTATACAGTTTTTTCTGATTTCAGTTTGATTCAAAAGTCTCAAAAGGCTCAAAAGGCTCGTGTTGCAGACTTTTCCACCATCAATGTTAGAGTGTCACAGTGATGCTGGCTCAGCTCTATGCTTTTAGGAGGTATAATATCCACATGAACAAGCTCCATCAGGATGGGAACTTTTCATATACGTAATTCAGCTTTGCGAGAAGCATGTTTGAAGAATGCTTCAGCAGCAATTTTTAAAATAGTAACAATCCTAAGCCCACTTTAAGAAGAACTTATGATAGCTGTACAATGTAAAGAATGAAATAAATTCATATGAAATTAAATAATAAGACTAAAACTAGTATCACTGCATTTTTAGCTAATACAATACAACCAAACCACACTTCTAATGGAGTAAGAATTAACATTATAATGCAGTATACAGGGGGTCCTCGAGTTACAACACAGATCTGTTCCTATGATAGAGACTTGACCCGAATTTTGGTGTAAGTTATAGCACATCATAGCCTGCATCACTTTTACACAGTAAAAAATCCTTAACTAGAATATAAAAACACAACTAAGCTACAGAAAAGTAAAGTAACAATGTCATCCTTGTACACTGTAATAGAAAAAATGACAAAGATGAATGTAAAAACACTTGCACTTTTAACGCACATGGGGGACGCCAAATCCTTCATTATATTCCTCCTTACTGTGTATTCTTCCCCCACACGCAACCAAGCTAGTTATGAGAGTGTGTTGTAAACTCGAAATGTCATATATCAGGACTGTCGTAACCTGAAGACCCCCTGTAATACAGTTTGAATGAACATAATACACAATGCATCATCTTCTGTAACTATGATTTAAACGCTAACACACATCTATGTAATGTCGTAGGTGTATGTTAATAGTGTGTTTATGTGTGAGAGGGATGGCTCTGACCGTTTTCTCAAAGCCCATGTACGGGACATTACAGCGCACCGAGGCGTCCTCTGTGTGCTTGCAGTCCTCAGCAGTGATGTTCTTAAAGCGACAGTTCCACAAAGAGCGCTCACTGCCTGTGCACTGGACCTCATTCATATGGATCGGCCCAATGCCTGCAGCATCACAAACACACACACACACGCACCACATATAATGTACATGCTGCGGATAAATTGCTACAATTATTGACAGCTGTGAGAAAGTTTTAGTTTCATCGAAATTTATACAGCTTTATGTATTAACTTTAACCTACACAAATACTGGCAACCTTTTTCAACTTTAGCAAAACAGGCTGTAAAAACATTCTTCATTGCTTTATCCTTTAATGGATTAACAAAAACAAAACCTTTAGTTAGAGTACAATGACTGAAAGAAAAATAAAATGATTACAGCAAATGTATTTGAGTCTAATGTAAATTAAAGCAGATATATTTACTGGACCAGTTTAAATAACAATAACAAAAATGACTTGTTTCTCTCTGAAATAATGTATTCGGTTTCCTCTTCTCTCCATGTCCTTTTCTCTCTCACCTTGTCCCATGCGGGCTCCAGTGAGGGCTTGTTTAGCAGAACCATAGCCCAGCTCTCTGCACACCACACTGGCAGACTGCAGATTCCACCGGTCATCACACACGGTCCCCCATTCAGTTCCCTTTAGTACCTCTACACGGCCTTCTCCTGGCTTTGCTCCACCCTTCAGGCGCACTGTGCTCTGTGGAAGAGAGAGAGAGAGAAAGAGAATGAGTGAGACAGAATGAGTGAGTGAGAGAGAGTAAATGAGAAAGAGAGAGAGAGAATGAGAAAGGGAGATAATGAGAAGGATGAATGAGAATATCTCTTCAAAAATACAAGTGCACACACACACACACACATTACCGAGGTCTTGAGCTTTTTCTTCATAGCACGGTTTTGGGCATACTCTGGTCCAGGCACACAGCTGACCGCAGCAGGCATCCCCCCTTGACACGTCTCAGTGGCATTGCCCTGATTAAACTCCAAAGGACAGGCTGCCAGGTGGATCTCTGAGCCTAAACACGCCACAGAGTGAACGAAGAAGTAATTCTTCTGCCGCTCTGCATATAACCTGAGAGAGAGGAAGTGAAAGTGTATCAAGGGCTGATTCTGTTTTATATCTACTTAAGAGTAAAGAAACTCCATAAACTATACAGAGAATTGCACGGATGAAGGGAAGGCTCTCTACAGAAGTATTGTACTTTAGAGTACAGTAACCCCCAGCTTTTTGCGTTCCAAGAGCACCCACGGGGGCTCAACCTTGGTATAAAATTCGAAAAAAGTGCTTCCAGTCTTCTTGTGTGAAAACACCCAGAAAAAATTTATTTGCTGACACAAAAAAGCAAAAAAGATGGAGGATGTTTGCAGTTTCCACGTTATTGTGGGTATTTCCGCATAAAACTAAGAGTTCCGTTCTCAAAATAATCCGTGTGAGACTGAATTCGCGACTCCTGCACTTCATAAAACTGGGGGGTTACTGTATTATTGTGTAATGCATATGAGGCTGGGCTGACAATAAACACTTTTGAATCTATTTGAGTGAGAATGTGTTAATAATTTATGACTGCTTTGTGTTTGACTGACACTGAAATCTCCAGAAACACAGCAGTACATTTTTACATTTTTGCAAAAATAAGTACATGCTCAGACTAGAACAAATTTATACACATATTAATGCGCAAGTAATGTTACTTTACTGAATGTTTACTGTGTAGTTACTTAGCATTTTGGAAACAAAATGCAGTGTGTACAACAGATGTTTTTTCCAATATGTGAAATTTAGCAAATACATATAAATTAGAAACAAACCATACAATTAAACCATGGAAAGATTTTGCACTTATGTACTTTTGTAAATAAAATGTAAGAAAAGGGGAAAAAAATGAAGAGAAACACTGGAATGTTCATAAACATATTGATTTTTTAATAACAAAATAACAAATGCTTTGATAAACTGCGGTAGATATTTTGTCAAATATGTATATTCAGTTTACAAGTTTCTCACACACACACACACACTCACATGCTCTCTCTCTCTCTCTCTCTCTCTCTCACACACACACACACACACAAACTGCACACATGTTCTATTGCTGCACAGGTTTGACCCTGGTCATTTCCACCACGTTTACTAAAGTTACCTTTTAGATGTCGTTGGCTTGCCAGGTTTAGATTTAGAGCTAACTTTAGTGATGGCTTTAGCTTTGGCTTCCTGCCTGCAATGCAAACATCCATTAAGTCTGAAAAACATTCACATTTCCACCACAAATCCAGCACGTACATGTAACACTCACACATATAAGGCAACCTGGGTAAGCTAGTAAATGTGAGGATGGCAATCTACTCAGCATTCATGCCAAGCTAACCATTAGGCAGATGTGAGAATGTAGAGGATGTGGAAAAGGTTCAAACATGGAACTAATTAGGCAACGCTTGAGACTGATAACTTGAAGTAAGAAAAGTGTGCCATATCAAGAGTTTCTTATGTATATTTTCAACAGTGTCTCACATTCATTGATGCAGAAAGCCTTTAGTCATTCCATTTTTCCGTGCTTTTGTTACGTTCTGTGAACATATTCACAGTAACATGCCGTCCTAGTGGTTACAAGCAGATGCAGAAGGTCTGGGGTGTTATTGTTAGTGTAAGCTGATTGCATTATTATGTCATGAGTATCCCTGAGTATACTCTCTCTCTCTCTCTCAGAGTTCTTGATCTCTCACCCACACTGTTAATTTCACTTAGACACGTGCACAGCTTCATTTCCAAACTATGTTAATAAAACAGATGGCAATGAATTCCTTGTGCGCCAGTGATCCATGTGTCATTCCCTCCATTCTTACTACATCTCTCGCTTCCTCTTTTTTCTCTCTTATTCTCTTTTGCCAAAAAGACTCCAACCCCTAGGCCCCACCACTTCCTCTGGCTTTTATTACAGGCAGTGGAGAGTCTGACCTTCTTCTCAAGGCATGATAGGATAAGTTTTCAAGTGTACAAATACTGCAAAATTGCATGATGTTATAAGCAGGTGTTTATTCTTTTCAATTATCTATTTGATAATTGAACAAACATAGAAAGCAAGGCTTTATGTGTTAGTTGGAAAGTGACAGCAACCACTAGTGCTGCAACTAAAGACTTCTAGGGCAAGAGAACTGGTCTCTTCCCCTCAGATGGTACCTGGCTGCTGTAACTCTAACTTTTGGCTCAGCGGACCTCTTTCTAAGATGCCTGTAGAACACAAGGACACATGCGAACCCATGAACCAAACACAAGGATACAGACAGACACACACTCAGGATGCTGAAAAACTGTGTTTGACAAACCCAGCAGAGCAAGCTGCTCAGGATATCCAGTAGAAGATGTTGTTGTCATGAGGAAGGAACTCTTTCCATATATATCAGAAATACACAGTATCTGAAACGTTGTATGTTTGTTTTATATGGCACTACTGATTTTCTTGTGGATTAAACTTTAAACCCCTAAAAATATTTTTTTTGGCATAATGATCACCCCTAACAGACAAGACTATATAGTGTCATCTTAGGCAAAGTGCCCTTAAAAACATAATTAAACAAAACATTAAGGGTGGTCCAGTGCTCTTAATGCACTTCCTAAATTATTAAAATGAATGCAAGGATTTACTTTAATTACATGATGATAAATGTCACAGAAGCACCCTTGCTGTATTCTCTAGCCTGAAGGAAACTTTTATTACACGTAATAAAAGTAGAAATCAGTGTGTTTTATTCATTTGCTGGCCTCTGTCTACAGAGTCAGACATACCACAGCCTCCACGAAGTGTTACATTTACAGGTTCTAATATAAATTCCAGAAACCCTAAAAGTTTATGTGGGGGGCAGTGGAAATACTATCAGACAGAATGAGTCAGGGTTTAAGGTATGCGCAGTGAGGATATGTGGCACGAGACGGAACGGTGGAATTTTGAGGTCTACTTGGTGTCAGCTCAGCCGGAATTTGATACAGCCAGACAGATTTCTCCAAATAACCCAGGTCAGCCCACAGACTCAATCACACCATACAACTCGATCACATCATGGCACTCAAGACTCATTAGTAGACCTGAAAAGGTTTGTGTGTGTACACGGATATTTATACTGTACATATAAAGGTGGTGGTGTTAGGTTGTATGCCTGTGTGTGTAAGGCAGTTTTTGTGGTTGGAACTGTGGACCTTGGTGAAGCGTGGATTCCTGAAAGTGTGACATTCCGTGGGTTTCTAGCCAAAACCCCCATCTTGTACTGCTGGTGTCTCCCAGCACATCTATCACTTTTCCTCTTTCCTCCCATTCAGATCTTCATATCTTGTGAGTTTACAAAGGAATATCAGCAATAAATACAAATAATCAATTCAAATAATCAATCAATTATTATTACTCGAAATGTATTGTATAAATGTATAGTAATAGGACTGTAATTTAATAGAAAATTAATAGAGCTTTATTTAAAAAGTGATATATGTAATTCAGTCCAGTATTAGAATTACAGCTGACAGTGTCCTCTTTATAGCTGAAGTGTATATAGTCACTAATGCGGTAAATGTCCAATGTTTTTATCAAACTAAAATGTATGGAGAATTTGTGCCAAAAGGAAATGCAAACACTTACAGTTTGATGCTGTGGTTGCATACAATTGTCCTTGAAATGTGATCAGCACAGCTATAATGCTTTCAATTGTGTGAATGATCAAGATTTGTTTTTTTATTATATCTAGGTAGACAAGCAAGCTCTCCAATTGGTTAAGACTTTGGAGCCGAACTGAAGGTTTTACATTCACTATGAGCATCATTAGAAACGACAGTGGAATCAACCAATCATGTTTGATTGGCCTGAACACTCTTGGAGAGTGTGAAATTGCAATTGATAGTGAGCGGCACATCCCAGCTCACATAAACAGGATGAGCCAGAGCTAGGTTTACAGAAAATGAAAAACCATGTATCTGCCAAACATCCTCTTAATGAAGCAGAATATAAGCACCTACCTCGACAAACCCACGTGAGCACGGTGGTTACTGCTGGTTGTGTAAAGCTGATGTTATGTCAATGCACTCTCTTTTTTCACAGATGCCACAGTGGGCTATTGATGCAGCGGCCGTTTCAGTGCTGAACGAGTGGACTTACATACTGCTCTCAGTGTTTCACAGCAGGCACCAAGGCAGACCATGTGTCTGTGAGCGTAAGGGCTGTGAGTGTGCAATGTATGAATATAAGCGCCATGTGTGCATTATGTTTGTGTAAAAATTACTTGTTTGTGTGTTCTGTATTAGGGGCTTATTTCTTATACAGCCGTGAAACTGCACTGCACTTCTCGTCACACAGGTGATAACCTGCCAGTGATGAGAATTGCTGCTAATCAATAGACCACACACATGCACACAAAGAACAAAGACACACACCTACACACACACACAGGTGCTGATGATCCAACATTTCCAACAGCGCTCAGCACGTGTGTGGGCCTAGTCTGTTACCTGTGAAGCTTCAAGCTGAATTAACTTCAAAGGTGAATCTGAAGTCCTTCCAATGTGATCACAAAACACAGGCCGCTGTAACACCATTTTTTTAATGCGCACTCACTTGTAGAAGTTCTTGTTGACCTTCCTCTCATGGGGGAATCCCATCATGCCACAGACGACCCGGGAGTTCTTGGCGGTCCAGCCATTATCGCAGACCTGAACCCAGGTGTCTTTATACTTCACCTCCACCACCCCCTCAGTCACAGGCAGTCGCCTGCTGGCCATGGAGACCACCGGCCGCAGACGCACCTCCTCCACCTTCCTCTCATCCACCTGCACCTGGACAACAGACACATTGTGCTTGATCAACTGAACTTACTTAGGTGTGTTCAGCATTTCCACATGAATCTAGTATATTTTGCCAAAAGCTAGTGGACTGAAGGACAAAACAGTGTCCCTATTATATTTATTTGAATCCAGTAAATTCAATTAATCTCTTTTTGAAGTCAAATAAATTTCAGAGAGAGAGAAAGAGGCAGAGAGCAAGGGACAGGCAGCAAGGGAGACAAAACAGTGTCAGAGAGAGAGAGAGAGAAAGAGAGAGAAAGAAAGAGAAAGACAAGCAGCGAGAGAGAGAGAGAGAGATATATAGAGGTAAAGGTTCATTCAAGTTAATCCTTCTCAGATGCGAGTCAGTACAGGGTGAAGGGAAAGATCCAACAGCAGATAATCAGAAAAACCTGTTATTGGGCCAAAATGCTTCCCATATGAGGTCTGTCTGGGACTGATGTTAAGTTTGTGTGCCCTGATAGGTCAATGTGGTAGCCATTTCTAAAATTTGAATCTGATGTGAAAATATGCATGAACGCAGGTTTCCAGCTTGAGGCTTGAATGACAATGGCAGGGTAATACACTGCATGATTTGGGAACATTGTACTAAATGAGTTTAATCAGTTTAACATGAAATTTAAGTATATTTTACAAATGAGACCCCAGTTTTGCTATATTTTGTACCTCTATAATATTACAGACCTCTATAATTTAAGACTACACAGATGGAGCATAATTTTATAGACCATACTTCTATAACATTTGATTCCACAAATCCTGGCAGTCTCTCGTCCGTACAGATCACTCCAGCATCTTCATCATGAGTACAGTCACTGTTGCCCCATCCACGTGACTTACACACTGATATACTCCTCTCACTGCCACTGCACTGCACGTTATCTAACCAGATTTTACCTGAAAAAACACACAAACAGGAGACTTGCCTCAAATGCATTCAGAGTCTTGTTTTATGTTTTTAAGTGATTTTAGTGTCTTTTACGGCTGTTACCTGTGCCCTTGCCATATTTGGCACTGTGTGCCCAGCCAGAGGCGGAGACAAACCCGAGCTGGCGACAAAGAACATGGGCATTAGCCAATGAGAAGTCATCGTCACAGATGGTCCCCCACTCGCCTTTATAGAACACCTCAATACGGCCCTCATTGTGCTTCCGTGGGTGACCGGCCAAGCGGAACTTCAGACGCTCAGGTGCCTGGGGGGTTGGTGTGGGACTCAGTCGTGCAGAGGGTGTTGTCTGTGCAAGGAGTGATGGAAACCAAATGCCAAGAAAGAGGACGACTATGTGTTGCCACCTCCGAGATACAGGCCCCATAGCTAGGCCTGTAAAGAAGAAAGATGAGTTACAGAAATCCTTTGATGGAACCCCAAAACAGAAGCACCAGTGGATGTCTAAGTGAACCTGCCTCTTTGCGGAGGCCTGATGTGAACCATGTGTGTGGGGTTTAGAATAGCAAATAGACTGGCCAAAGGGATGAGCCACACACACTGTGTAACTAACATAAACTTACTGTGTGTACAGTATGTGTGTTCTCATGACCATCTGTTTGAGTGTTTGGATTAGTCAAATTCAGCATCTCAGTGAGGCCCTGATTTTATCAGGCATTTGAAAATAAACTGTAACCTCTGAACTTTCACCTATGTGACCTGGGATGCCTGGGGCACAGTACAAAATGCAAGGCAGATTTTTCACCAGTCTGGGCTGGAGACAATGCGTTGCCCTCATCATTCACTCAAGAAAAATGTGTCTGACTTTCTGAATACACTCTTACTAATGCAAACAGATAAACGATACACTGAGTGAACAGTTTAGGAACTGTGTAAACAGCCCTTTCTACTTCAGATGATCATAATTATCTGAGGTTTCAATAGTTAACATTATCATATATTGAATCTTTAGAACTTGGATGCAAATCCTTTAACTGCTTTAAGTCCACGACTCCTAGGTATCGTTATACATGACTACAGTTTTCAGGTGACACTTTACAAGGGCTGTGACACTTCTTTCTCGTTTCGCTTGCAGTCTTATTTTCATTTGGTGCTCGGATGGATTCATGTTGAGCCCAAAAAAAGAACAGCTCACCTTTTGACCTTGACTGCTTAGTTTCTTTAGAGACTTTGCTTTGGGTTCAAGCTGCAGCTACTAAGCTTCTTTGCTTCTTCAACCGGCCAAAAAACAACAGAGCAGCTAATGGTCCGATTACAAATGGTTCCTTAAAATGAGTGGAATGAATAAAATAGTCAAAAATGATAGAGGTGTAAAAACTCTCAGATTAAGCAAATACTTTCAGACATTCTGCAACATAAACGGGTGCCAGAGCAAAAAACACATAACAAAAAAAATGCACAATTAGGTCCACACAGCAGTGTACATGACCATTGGCCTTTAAGTTGTGGACTATTTACATTTATGACATTTAGTCAGTACATGTATATGTATGCAGGGTGAATTCAACACTATTATGGGAGGAATGGGCAGAAAACCCGTCAATGGAATTTTACTTAAAGTTAGATCCAGACTGACTGGTGCGGCACTGTGATCCCTGTGGTAAAGTGGACAGTAAAGTCTGGATTCGCCACCCATTATTAACTCAATCAGTAACAGTCAAGGTTGTAAAACCAAAATGGGCTCACCTGGCTGGATGTCACTAATCCTTTACATGTGCTCTCACATATCTAATAATGGAACGGGGTCAGTAAAATGAATAATTTCAAAAGCACCATTAACTTTCTAGCAATTAAACAGGTTTTAGGCCTATATAGGAAACTGGACACAAGCCCAGGGAAATGCAAACTCAAACCGGCTTATGCAAGGCTTATTTTTAATTAGGTACCAAACAACTGGATGGAAAGCAGATACACATTTAGTATAAAAAAAAAACATCAGCCACGCATTCAGCCTCCTTACAGTCATGGACTCATGTTGTTTGGATTTTTTAGATGTGACCCGTAACTGTCACTAAAAACCACGTGGCAAACCAAAAGAACTGTAAATGATAGCGGAAAATAACTGATTACCCTTTAATGTTGTGACAACAGAGTGACAATAATCTAGCTCAGGTTTCGCGAGGTTTGTTCTCTGTTCGCAGACAGTACAGCAGAAAAAAAGACAAAAATGCAAGAAAAGATGCAAGAAAAAAATTCAGAAATAATAATGAACTTCGTTCACATCGTGTCAAAACCGACTGGAAAAGTTGTACAGATGTTCTAGAAAACAGAAACGAAGCCCTTAAGCAGAGGGCAATACAAACATTCTTGCGAGGTCTACGTGTCGCCCAGCTTTCCTGGTCTCGTCCTACTAAACCGTTACTCAGGAGCATTATAATGTTGCTTTTAAAAATGACATTTACAGAACATATAAAACAACACACATGATGATGAACGCTGGCTCCTACCTCAAACTCTTCAAGCTGATAGGTCTTCAGCTTCTCCCCCCCCCCAGATTTGATCAGATTCCTGAGTGTGCGGGCTGGCTATACTAAACACACTCAGCAAGAGAAACTCGTGAAAATAGCCCAAACTCCAGCAGCTCTAAAAGCACAGTTTAAACACTGTCAGTCTGAAGACCCTAATAACCTACAAGAGTAAGTGCGAGTTTAAAGGCGAAACTGGGAAAAGTGGGGCGGAGAGGAGGAGCCCACTCGTGGCCGACCCTACACGACTGGAAGGGGGGCTGGATTCTCGCCCCGCCCCCCACCCGGAGTACACACACTGGCTCTTTCACCGGTAAGGAAAAGGTTTCTGCATTTTCCACTGGCGTAGAGAGACACGTTCTCACACAGTCCCCTCCCCCGATCACGTACAGTACGAACTTCAGAAAGCGATGGACAAAAATATTGGGACAGAGCTCTTAATTATTTAATTCAAGTGGCCCCTTACTTCCAGTGAAGATCAATCTGGGTGCTTTAGCATATCAAGCCATTTTGGACAATGCCATGCTTCCAACTTGGACACAGTTTGGGGAGGAACTTTTTCTATTCCAGCATGACTGTGATCCAGTCCACAAAGCAAGCTCCATAAAGACATGGCTGGAGGAGTTCGGTGTGGAAGAACTTGAGCCGTCCGCACAAAAACCCTGAGCTCAACCTCATCCATCACCTTTGAGATGAACTGGAACAGAAATTGCGAGCCAGACCTTCTTATCCAACTGCCTTCCAGGAGTGGAAGCTGTTATAGATGCAAAGTCTATGTATTTCAATGCACTGTTTGTGTAATGGTCCGATGTCCCAATACTTTTGTTCATATAGTGTAACACTGACCCTAAAATCTGAAATCCTGGGGCAAAGACATTATTTATGGCCAACACATTCATATCCCAAGTGCTAGGTAAGTATGATAATCCCAGGACCGTTTAAAATAAATTTATTATAAAACAGACATTCAGAAATAACAAGTGGGCTCTGGTTCGTACAATCATATATAGCCACCTACAGACCCCTCTAAAGATAAACATTGTTTAATCTGAACTAGATCCAACAAGTCTCTTATTTAGGCACTTTCCATGTTACCCATATTACCCGTAATGACAATAATTGTGCTATAGTTACAAGACTGCAGCTTTATCATCATCTCAAGTACAAAATTAACATCACAGTCACCAGATTTTAGGTAGAAAATATCTGACCACAAGACTGGTCAGAACTGCGAGGAAAATAAAAAAATCCTCAACCAATGTTGAAACAAACAGCTGGACCACAATCGCTGTACCGTCTTCATCTTGTTTAGTTTGCTAACAAATCAAACTGGCTTGTCAACAAACAGGTACATGTTTTTTCTAGTTAAAACAAACAAATCACAGGTTTAAAGGTTTTTCTACTGACCTAATAGAAAACACTCAAAACAGGCTACTCTTCAAACAAAACAAAACAAGAATGAAAAACAATGAAGGGGCCTTGGGGTCTCCACCGTGATCAAAACACTGATTAAGTCGATCAATAAACTATGAATAAGGTCTAACAAATGTAGCCCTTTCAGGCCAAAATGAATATGCAGCAGCGAAGTATGAAATGTCTGAGGAGTAGCTATAAAATGTGTTACTTATCTGACACAAATTGACTTAAAAACATTTAGCTATAGAAGAAAACTTTGAGAGAAAAAAAACACATTGGGTCAGATTCCTGAACAGGATCTGATCTTAGGCCTAGTCATCACATAATTCTGAACAAAGACAAGGACTAGGATTAATCATTGTCTGAGGAACAGTCCATTTGTCTAATGTATGCGCTTCACTGAAAAAGTATCAACGGGCCAGTGTTGGTCTCTGCTAGCTCTTATTCAAGGCTCAGTGTTTGAGAATGAGCTGATCCGATGCATGTGCAAGGTCAAACTATTCTAATAAAACAACTATCACACAGACTGTTTACTGCGGACATGTGTTCTGTTGTGACTCTGCAATTCTGTGTGTGTGTGTGTGTGTGTGTGTGTGTGTGTGTGTGTGTGTGTGTGTGTGTATATATATATATATATATATAT
>JBBPDC010000149.1:12003274-12042464 GCA_037974485.1 Hemigrammopetersius urotaenia | reverse complement strand
ACACACACACACACACACACACACACACACACACACACACACACACACACACACACACACACACACACACCTACCTCATGTCTGAGGAACAGAGCTTTGAGTTGTCCTTTACTCCAGTAATCCAAAGCATAAGCCAACAACTTCATGGATAATGTGTTCACCCGCAAGAAGTTCCCAACAAACACCACTCTCTCAATATTCTAAATAGGAATCAAAGTTAAAAATTCACAATTAAAAAAATATCTGAACAAAGTTCCTTCAGTAATAAAGTCTACTGTAATCTGATGCAATATGAATACTTAAAAAAAAATCCAAGCTTGTTCAGAGATGTTAATGCATGGCACAGGCTGCTTTGACCCCAGTCACTCATAGCCCTGTACAATGCTGCTTGATCCAGATTCCACAAGGCAGCACCGTAAAGAGGCTGAGAGACAAGGGTAAACACAAATAAAAATGAGCAACGATATTTTATTAGCACGTGACCAGGTGTGTTCCATACCTCGTTGAGTGCACACATGCGTGTGATTGACCCAATGTTGTTTGTTATAGTAACAAGTGTCGCTCTGGCTAGGTCTTCTTTAGAGACAGAATCTCTTTTCTCCTTACACATCATATTCCCAAAACTGAAACACAAATCACACACCTATATTAACCATGTGCATAAACCACAAATATTACTTCAATTCACATTAAAAGAAGCTATTTACTTTTGTATTTACTGCCACAAATATCAGTTACTAACAGTTGCATTGGCTTTGTTGTATCATTATGATGACTATTTCATTTGTTGTCAAGATTAAAACTCACTTGTCATGTGCAGTTTACGTAAAAATTGTCAAGCTAACTTGGTCAGCCTCTTTGGTCAAACAGAAGGAAGCCATGGTTTTTAACATTAACAATCTTCAGTTAAAATAAAAAACTTCTCATCCTCACATGAAATGTGTGCATTGGAGTCTACTTCTCTTTAAGGCAAAAATGCTATATCTGAAAAATATTTAATTCTTTAATATTTAAAAAAAAATAACTTTTTAAAGTCACAAATTACAAATGGATCATGAGTGTTGTAATGTGTGTACCTAGAGGCAACAGCCCATCCTGGTAAGCCAAATCTTTCATAGTCACCCCCATAGATATCTCTGACCAGTTTATCCACACAAGTGCTTTCCCCTCTTGAGGCCATTTCCAGTGCCTCTTCAAAAGTGGAGCAGCCAGTCAGCAAGCAGCTCAGGCCCAGGAAAGTACCACCACCCAAGCTGCAAAGAGGGAAACATATGAATTGGGTTTTATAACAGTAACAGACCAGCTTTTTCTATTGATCAGATCTGCCGATTACAACCTACACAATGATCAAGTACTTTATTAAATTACATATTTGTCCTTCTGACCTGGTGCCAGTGACACGTTTGTAGTTGTCTTTGGAGTAGACAGCCAGAATGCTGACCCCTGAGCCGATGTTTACCAGCAATAGAGGGTAAGGGTTCTCCAGATTGTAGGCTTTCTGCTGGCAGTGTTCTGGGTCTGTAGGGTTCTCATAGTAGTAACACTCAGAGGGCCCACTTGAGACCACAGAGTCGATGTATAGGACACCCTTAATCAGACAGTCGAGCTCGTCCAGCTTCAGAAGCTGCAGGTCTGCCATCTTAGAGAGAAGAGTCAGGGCAGATTCCCATTTAATGAAGGAAGCTGCACTAGAATATAAAGCTCACGGCTACAATCTAGGCTGCGGGTGTTTAGGCACTTATGGGAGAACAAAAGAGTGTGCATGTGTGTACGCTACGCACTGTGCGGAAGTCTGCTTCAAACTTGTATGCCCCACCGCCAGTGGCACAGAGTGTGGTATGGAGGCTGGAGAAGTGTTTGTCTCGACCCATTTGCAGGAAGGCAGGGAGCTCTTGGGTTGGGAAGCGAATGAAGTGCAGATTGCCCCTGCGGCCCCACAAAGTAAGGTCTGGCAGTTCTAGGTGCACATCTCTTATTCCTGTTTTGCCATAGGCTGTGTGTGAGGTGAGGTAACGGCGGATACTCTTCAGACTCTCCACCTCCGCCTGTTCTTCCTCTGCTGTGATGTCTTTGGGCTCAAAGTAGACAAGCTTCACCAACGTACCCCCTATATCCATGCCAAACCAGGGAAATGCTGTAGGACCAATGACATGCACATTATTACTTTACTACAAAAGCTTTGAAAAAGCTGGCCAAGCATTGATGTTTCAAAATCCAGAAACCAAATCAATCTTTTTCCTGCGAATATCATGCATGCAGTGGTGCATCTAAAATAACCTACCACAAAATGACTCCTTCAAGTGCTGATACTGACTTCATGACATCCTTTTAAACATCATTTTACGTGGTGTGTTTAAACACTAGATGTTTTGGTTCAATTCAACAATCAAATGTTATTGTGAATGCATATAGTGGAGTGGGCGTAGCCAAGCCTGGTCATTTCCATCAAGTTCAAATGCTATTTTATTATAAATATTAGCCTCGTAGGACAGATGCATGCTAATACAGTGGCTACACAACAACTGAAACGACTGTGTGATCTGCTGTGGCATCACTAATCGCCTTTGACAGAGAACGTTTAAAGGCATTTCACTATATATCAGTCTATAATAATATTTAACTGACTGGATCCTTAAACGTTTTTCTCAATACTGTCGTATTACACGACATGCTACATGTGTTTACAGTATACGCAATTTCCCTCTGGTAGAAAATTAGGTGTGGATTTGAGACTCGACGGCCGTTTAATTAGCAGGTTTCTGTCGCAGCGGTTTTACTGTGAGACGCAGAAGCCTGTTAATGTTAACGCCATAAATGGGACACCTACGCGGCCTGTTTTTTTTCAGCGAGTCGAGCCTCTTCATCGCCGGGGTCGAGTTGGAGGTCCTCCGCTCCCCGAGGGCGGATCCTCCGCTCTCCGGGCTCACCGCGGCGCTGAGGCTACATGGCGCCTCGACGACCGAGCGCAGCTGCCTCGGCTCGGCCGTGTCCTCATCCTCGGCCTCCTCACAGCCCTCCCCCTCACAGTGGTAGCCGTTCAGCTCCATAACGGACGTGTGCAGGATTTCTTGGAGAATTTTACAACGCCATTAAAAACCAACAAAATCGTGCGGCTTTTCTCTGAGCGATGCCCATAGTCACCAAAGAAACGGCGTCACTGGGCATATTTACAGCTTTGTGTTTACAACACAAGCATCACAGCCGTGATTGGAGAAAAGAGCTGTCCGTCACGGCAAATCGCAATCCCTTGAACCATTCAGCTTCTCAGCCTCTGCCGACTCGTCACTGATTGGCTCAGTCTCCCCAAACGGGCGTAATACTAATGCTTTTTAAGGATGTGTTATTGACTGAGACACTTAACTGATTGAAATTATGACCTATAAACACTTATTTAGCAAACCATAACCTGTCTTAACCCTAACCTTGATAAACTAATAACCATCACTCTCACCGAATTGTCCGTATTGGAGACTGATTTTTTGTTAAAATGTATTGTTCTGGGATTATCAATTTTACTGTAACGTCCTGGGAAGTAAATGTCGTGATTTACTCAATGGAAGGATTATTGGAAGCATTTCAGACCGTGGAAATAGACTAAACCTCAAATACTAAAGTAAATTTTTGCCGTTACATTCAGTAGAAAACACCTAGTGTAGGTTTCTTTGTTGAGAACTAGGAATTTAATTTTTACGCATTAGGAAGCCATTTTTGTCCAAAGCAACCTAAAATGAAATCATGTTGAAATCATGTACACAAAAACATAGCATTAGGGGTCTTGCCCATGTGTAGGGTGGTCAGAAGAAAAATGAAAAACATTTAAAGCAAATTGTGGCTGCCAGACTTCTTGTTCTGTTTTTTTTTTTTTTATAATGACAGTGTAGATACATTTTTCACATATGTTGATATTTCCACAGGAAAAAAAAAAGCAAAACATGTTACTTTTTGAAACATTTTATTACTGTTATAACTGAGAAAATAGGCAAATCATATTAGCCTACCTGCAAGGATAATACATACAAGCACAAGCACGACTATACATCAATAAAAAAGGAAGTTTTTTCCTATTTTAAAGTGCTGTTGTAAATATATTTACAAAAGCAACAGAAATTGGAAGATTAGACCTAAATAGTAACATTATGAATTCAGTTCATATCCCAATTATTAAAATAGTTTCATTTAAGTCTGAGCATATCCATTAAAACATTTTCAGCTGAAAGAGATGCTAACTCCCAACACTGTAAAACAAAAAGCCGTCTTTTTGATAAGGCTGCTAACAGTACGCACCGCTTTATTCCTACACATGACAAGGTAATCTGATTCCAAGCACTTGTTTTTTTAAATCCACTGACAAAAAATCTTTGGTGTTGATTACACAGGTCAACAGGTCAAAATCATCAGAAATATGTGTGAAAAATGTGTTTAGTTTTTGCCGCACATAGTTTTTGGGATGAAGCTAGTGATATTTTGCATGACAGTTGGTATAATTAGCATATAATAATCATATGCTAAGCGTTTTGAAGAAACAGTAGTAGCTGACGGACACTGATCATTATATCTATGCCACCGTGTGGCCTGTCTGACTTTGCACTGAAAATATTGAAACAGTTACTTGATTGGTGCCTGCGGTTTAATAAAAAACGCATGCAAGTCTATTGCAAATCTAATATTACTCATAATTCAAAAAGTTGATGTGAAATGAAATCAGCAAGAAAAACTGGTTTAGAAAAGTGTTGTGGTTTCTGATAATTACATTTTTTTGTTGACCTGTGTTATTATTATCAAGACCCCAAAGAGTTATAGAACAGAGTCATGCACAAACATTAACAGATGATGTTCACCTCCAAACAACCAATGCATTTAGGCATGTCTGCAACAAAATGGATTCCACTACTCTGCAATGTCTCTCTGCACTTTAGAATATAGGCGTCTTGAAAAGTTCATCTTGGGGTTTGCAAGGAAGGTTTGCTATGAAAACATCAAAATACAAATACAAATTTACACACACCTCAGCACGGCTCTGAGGACTGTACAGAACCATAACAAAGTTAGCAAAACGGAACCTGGCACCATACATAATGTAATCTCAAATATAATAATTATAAGCCAAAAATAAAGAAATAATGTGTAGTACTTGAGAAACACAGACATTGTGTGTTAATATACTTGGCAGGTTAATCTATTTGTAATGTTCAGCAAATTACAGAACCCCACAAACTGTCTCGCAGGAAGACTACTTGGAGAAGGTACACAGAAAATGGCACATAAAGACTGATTAAGACACCAAGTGATAAAAATACACCAAAAAGATTTAGAGAGGGGTAGAACAATCAAAGCATCATACCTGTACAGGTATTTTGAGAAAACGAAATCCTCAAAGCACTATAAAACTGAAGTACCTACTGCCTCACCCCTTTTTCTATACCTTCATGCTTTGGTGCAAGGAAATACACTCAGTTTTAATAAATGAGAAGATGAGAACTTTTCCGCCATTCGGAATGAATAAATATGTATTACTTGCCAAGAAGAACAGTTCTACAGTGCCTTAATGTTTCATAACTTTCACAGGTTCTTCCACTTTGGTCACCTAATCGTTAAACAATTTTGGCTAAGTTATTCAAAATCAGTGCATACTCACTGCATCCAAAATTTGACAAAATGAGGGGAAAAAAAACAACAAAAACAACAAAAAAGACGGCGTCCTGGGTGTACCAGTGTCAGCAGAAAAAGTGGGGCTTAAACGTAGAGTATGATGTACAATCAGTGCAGCAAGAGTCACAGGAAGTAGAGGTTTTGTGCAGCAGTGTTCCTGACAGAAGACTGCTGAATGAATTGCAGTGTCTACATGTGTACAAGAGAAGAGAGCATTACTTTTTACTGATCACACGAGCAAACCAGGATCTGCAATGATAAAGTTCAGGTTAGCTCGTTTAACTGCTGATTAAAATCCCTACATGATCTTAACAGATACAGGACCGATTTAAGAAATGTACCTTCCAAATCTTGGTCAGTTAATAAAGATAATAAATAAAACAGCTTGAGAGAGACTTTGACCCTGTTTACACTTGGCATTAACAGCCCATCCCTAATATCCAGTTGAGGCACAGCACACACATGTCCTGTTTAAATGCAGCTTCTGAATCCAGATATTCCTTGAATCTTATTCACACAAGCAATACTTACATATTTAAATCAGGCGGGTGTGTTTCTGGAGCAGACTAGGCATGACACATACAGTTATACTGGGTTAAATGCCTTGTAAAACATTTTGCAAATGCAACCCAAAGCATTACAATAGTTTTAAGTAACAAAGGCAGTGGGTTATGAATGTACTGCTTAGCACCCACAGCTGAAAGACAATCAGAAGAACAATTCAGATGGGTATTGGGAGAATTGTGTATAGTCAGGCAACAAGATGTAGGTGAACATAATGTCTTTTCAGCCTTCACATTTACAATCTGTTTGAATACATGTGGCAATGACTAAAAACAACTTAAGAGGTATGGAACAATATCAGATGTTGTAGATTCTACACACAAACATTCCACACACCAAAACAGTTACACTTTTAAATGTGTATACAGTCAACATGTATACAGATATGGGATGCACTTTAATACCAAGTACCAAGTAGGGCCTTTGTTGCATTTGCAAGGCAGCTGAGGTGGCAGTTAAGAAGTGGTACACAGGTCAGAATTCCCGCTCCCATGTTAGTGCTTGAATTTCCAAGCCATTAAGACAGCAGCTGCACCAACTGCTGCTGCGACTGCAATAAGGCGTGGGTCAACCTGAATTTGGGGCAGCACTTGGGACTCTCTAACTTCTTCTCTCTGCTGTGACTGAAGAGTGTTATCCAGCCCGCAAGCATTTAACTCTGACTCCTGGCATGTAGTTGTGCTTTCTAGGTTATCATTAGTGTGGACTGCATTGCCAATCATGCTTGGAGGTTGACCATTGAGATTTTGAATTGATGGCTCCTCATTAAACTGGACCACATTCACCAAAGTCCCTGGCTCTCTCTGCGAACTCTGGCTGTAAGACTCATAGTGGTCCTCCACCGGCTGATTATGGCAGATAGAAGCTTCACCTTCTCGGAAGCTGTTTTCTTCTGGAGTAGGATGTGGAACTGCGTTTTCTGGAGCTACGTGATAAACAGAAACCGTCTCCGTTGGCAATTCAGTATTCACAGCAGAAGAATGCTGTGAATCTTGTGTTAGTGAAGAGCCAGTGATCCTAGCCGTGGCATTGCTGAACATTAGATCATCTGAAGTGACTGAACAGGGCTCCTCTGACTCTTCTCCAGGTTGTAGATGGCTGGAGAGAGGTGCAGGCCTGGCTGGTTGCACCAGTGGAGAGTCTGTGGTCTCTGTGGGGGGACGGCTAATCTGCAGCTCCTCTAAACTGTCTAAGGAGGGCTCTGCTCCCCTTAGAGTGCCAGGCTTGCTGAGATACTCCACGTCTGCAACAGCTGTTTGGGACAAGTGGCCAGCAACTGCATCATTAACTGCTGAAGGTGAAACCTGTGCTCTTTCTGGGGATGCAGTCTGAGCTGGGGACTCTACAGTGGGCACCATCTCCATGGCCTGCAGAAAAAAATGAAACGCTGGGTTATTCATAAAAATCAACCAAATAACTGCAGAACACAAAGCTAATAATTCATATAAACCTTCTACCCTTTCATGCAGACCCACTAGTGGAAGAGATGGCGTTGTCTGCAGCGAGTGAGTTACTGCATTTGCACATTATTTCAACACAGTATATTACATGAAAAATATGAGCCATATAAAAATGATTCTGTTGTTAGTAGGTGCAGTCTGTTCCAGTTACACAGCATCCATCATGGTAAGAGTAAATGTGTATAAACATGCATTCATTTCTATCATGAAGTTATCAATGAATCAATGAAATTCCATCTTTGTCATGTTGTGCTTCTATAATTCATATTATAGAAAAGGAAGAAAAAACAAAGGTTAAAGTGCAAAATCCCATATGCAGGCCCACACTCCAATTCCTCATATTCACTGCAAAACCGTATATTAGTTGCATATTTGTTACCAACTAATGAATAGAGTAGCCTAACAATTTTGCATGCAGTTGAATGTATTACCTGACTGGTGGTTGAGCTGATATTTGACTCCTGGATTAAGACTTTTTCTGGAGGATTGGTGTCTTGAATGGGCTGCTTCATGAAAGTAGAGCTCTCAGTGACTGGCAGTGGTAGTTTGCTCTCGTTGGACAAAGCGGGAGAATGGGAAGAGGTGAGGGGTGTGTTAGGCTGGGAGGGGGAAGAAATTACTGTGTTAGTAGGAAGGGAAGTAGCAGGAATTGTAGGTGCTTCAGAAACAGCAGTGAGAGTTGAGTCATCTGAAGAGTTTAAAGTGGGTGTTGCCCCAGGGTTAAAAGAGACCTTGTTTTGCTCAGCTGTCACCTCAGGAGCAGACTCTGGAAAAGATGGTCTTGAATGGGGAATTGACACTGGGGCTGAGGGTTCAGAAGGCTGCGCTGGTTCAGGTGGAGGTGGTGGTGGAGCCACTGGGGCTGAAACTGTCGCAGGGGCTTCCGCTGGGGCTGTGTCAGTTATGCTGTGAAGGGACTGTGGGGGAGGGTGATTTTGAGAAGGAGCAGGTGCCGGAGTTGGAGCTTCCACTGGAGAAGGAGTCAGCAAGGGAGGGGTGGAGCGTGGGGCATCATGGACTGTTGCTGTGGTAACTGTTGTTGCTGAGCCTGAAGATGGAGCTGGAGCTTGAGCTGGAGTAGCAGCAGCAGGGGGGACGTGAACGGGGTCTGGAATGGAGGCAGCAGCAGCAGCAGGAGGAGGAGGAGGAGGAGGAGCAGGGGCAGCAGGCACTAAAACAGGAGCTCTTCTCTGGGCTAAAGATGGAAATATGAAGTAAAAATTACTACAAATGTAAAGAACAAAACTGAAAGGACCGACCCCCCCCCGCAATGCATTGTTTCCTATTTCCCCTGCTGTAACACACCTGGTTCATACCATTATATCATTAATGATCCCTTTTTGGGCTGAACAGGGGTGTTGGAGGTAATAATTATGCCATGCATGAGGACTAAGGCTCTTCAGCATATATAGGTTCTCAGTTTTACTGCATAGATGACATAAGTGAGGACTTTTCGTACCATTGATTCCTTGAATTGTGTCGTAACAGTCGCTGATCTCATCAGCCAGAATCCCATGGTCACAAGCCCGCAGCGCATCAATGAACTCCTCAGGCCAATTCTGTCGCCTGCGCAGGTAATCTAGCAGCAGTACCATAGCATTGTAGTTCCCAGTACTCTCTCTCTTAGCATCAATCTCCTCCTGCAAGATTTATCAGAATAAGGGGGGCAAAAATAGCATATTGTTCAGTGATGCATATTACTATCATTGCCTCTATCGGTGTTCTTTACAAAAAAAAAAGTACTGTACTGTAAAAAAAACCTTTTACCCGATCAGAAATTGTGAGGCAGGGCAAATGAGGGACAATTTCTCTGACTTTGACTAGCGAAGCCAAACGAGCCATGTTCCTCCTTATGAACTCATTATACAGCCTGTCACTCGCGTACGTCATCTTTACTCTGAAGCAGAGGGGAGAGAACACATTTTAGCTGATGCTGAGAAAGTGGTGGAAGTGTAAGAATTTGGAATGAATGGTCAGTAAGCATTAGTACCTTTACCTTGTCAAAACTGTTAAAAAGGTTTTATTTTCAATATTACTATTTCTTCAGGCCTGGACTTGACTTGAAACTGCTGCTGGAAAGAAGAGCAGAAGAAAAGGCATATTGATAAACTTTCCATAAATACTCAGTCTGCAATAGCTATAATGGCAACTCATGGTCTCCAATATTGCTGTAATAATTTGGCAAGAGCAGCTTGATGGCATGATGGAATTCAATCACAGCATTTCACTAGGTAGGGTGAAAGTGAAAATGAAAGTTGATGGCATCTTTTTCTTTTGATTTACTGTGGACAGTACAATGGAAGGAAATAAAGACATTGCAATACTCATGAATAAGCTGCACAGTGGTCTAACTCTGGTTGCATTGTGATCCCCCTGAAAAATCCCCTGCTTCTAGAAGTCTCCATAGTCTAAACATCATTCTTATTACATTCAACAAATATTTTATGTACACCTACAAAATGATTACTCCTTCACTGCATATTCTGTGGAATCCAAAATCTTCCAAATACCGGCTTTTCGCGGGGGTTATGTTCCAAAAGCACCCGCATATAGTTAAAAAAAAACGCATTGTTGTGTTGTGATACAACATGCCTATTTTCATAGTGTAAACCCTAAATATTCCCACAAATATGCTCCGATAACATTTTAATTTCATTTTAAACTCTTTAGCTTGAGCAAGCACACTAACAAAATGAAAAACACGAGAATCTTTGAGACACTGACTATTGTAGACTGGGCAGCAGCCAATCAGCACCAAGGAAAAATAAATAGTGTTCTCAGATTGGCTACTTTCAAACCTCCCGCCTCTGAGTACAGCTGTATTTCCACATCCCAAGACGCACTTTCGTTGTGTTTCTCTCCACAGTACCAAAACATTCATAGTTATTTTTATATGGAAATGTAGCTGAATTATGTAGCAAAATTAGTAAATCATATGTTTGTCAAATTTAGCACAAAATACAAACACATATAGCAACACAGCACAACGACGCGCATGGGTGAGGGGGTTCGACGCGCATGTGTGAGGGGTTTGAGTTTGGTTCTCAGAAAAAATCGACGCGAGACTGAAATTGCGACTGCTGATCCACATATGTGGGGGGTTAAATACAATGACCTTGAAATGCCACAAGTATTTTGTCTCAGTGTATTCAAGCATAATCTGAGCTGCAAGGACCTTCACGTAACCCAGCCTGTTACCAATTAATGATCTCTAGACTCTGCTCAGAACGAAGGCCTACCGTAAATGGAAAAGAAACCAGTCCATTTAATTCGCTTATTTTTAACCTCTGTGCTGTGCTTAACATTTACTGATTTAGCGAATAATTTTTAGTTAGCACAGGCTTTGAATAGATAATAACCAATGTCTGTAGTGCATTTCTCAATGATTGTTTCTACCACAGTTTTTCGGACCATGTAAGTGTATCACAGAAGTCTGACAAGAAACACTGCCTTCACACAGAGACCGGGGCATGTGTGTGCCTGCATTTATATGTGCGCCAATACTAAAACCTTATGACAAGCTACTAACCATGTCTAGCATTATTTGTGATTGTGCTTTAATCCTACAGTACAGCGGGAACAGAAAACAATCAAAGCCTTCTGTTTACTGTTAAACAGCTCAGATACTTTAATCTGCTATGACTGTCAGTGTAACAGAACAGCTTTTCACCACTTGATAGAAACAGCATGGGATATGACCGCACTGCCCTTCAAACTCAGTGACTTTCATACAAACTCACTCATTTACATTTACATTTAGAGCTGATGCTCTTATCCAGAGCGACGTACATTAGTGCTTAAGAAATTCCACGACTGTTTCTTACCTGTAAAACAGCTTAAATCTGAGTCAACTATTTAACCCAGATACTGCAGTCAGAGCATCTATACAACAACTGTCCAAATAATAACTAGCCAACGCCTAACCCAACAATACATAAGCCCTAGAGAAGAACATATGTCAAGGATTTTTTTTTATACACACACACACACGCACAGATATATACTGCTCATACCCACACTAACATATCTGCGCACGCAGACACACTTGGACAATTAAAAGTGAACACATAGACATCAACACAAATATTTACACATATCTGCGCGCGCACACGATAAAAACATACTGAAATAGCACTTTACAGAGGTTAACACAACAAAGAGCACACACTTGAACATATCTGCACACACACGCACACATAAAAGTACTGAAATAGCAGTTTACAGAGGTTAAGAGACTAAGGAGCGAAGTCTCTCTGATGTGCACACTCACAGACGTGTGGGGCGTGCATACTTGTGAACCAGCTCAGGCCTGGTTAGACAGGAAGGTGTCTTCCTGCAGATCACCTCTGGCTCAGGTCCAAGCGTGGACTTTCCACACTTTTTAATAGGTAGTGGCGCCCGGCCCAGTCAGTCAGGTGACGGACCACTGTGTTACTGTTCATCTGGAGTTCAATGATTTCATCAAGGGCAGAGAGGAGCCCAAGTGCACGCGAGGCTTGTTCGCTACACTCTCAGGCCACCATGCCTGCTTTATACCCTCTTGTCAGAGAAAAAGAAGTCTAAAGATAGCCTGGGGGGCTATTCCCGAGGTTAAATTCTGCACAGTACATCAATGCGAGAGGAACACTGGAGCTTCTGACTCAACAAGCACTTAACTGCTCAGTTTTAATCGTGTTTATATCAGGATCTCTGATTACAAAACTCAAGAACGGTTGCTATTTCTCTACAGCTCAACCAAATGCACGATCGTCTATCATAAGAGGCAGTAATGGACACCGAGAAGAACAAGCTTGCGGTGCTGTGTAAAACGACTGGAGCGCTGCCATAAATAAAGACAGTCATGCACGTACCTTCACATCTGAAGTAACTCGAGCAACTTCTTGCCAGCTCGTCCTCGACTTACTTTACACTTACTTCCGCAGATGCGCATTGAGAGCCCTGCCCCCTCCTCCGTGCGTAGCGCTCCATTAGGGGTCACCCATACTGGAGGTCACATTACAGTACTAACACTTTAGCTTCTATGCACTAACACTTTATCTTTTAAGAACGGTCAGTATCGAGTATTTTTACATTCATGGAATTTAAGAGACTTAAATTCCAAAGCGACTTCCATTCACAAACTACAGGGGACAGTTTCTCTGGAGCAACTTAGGGTTAAGGGTCTGGCAAGTATCCATAGAATATTGTAATAATACAGTAAAATAAGTAATATAGTAATAAATATAGTAATAGCAGTATAATTAAATGTAAATATACAAATATATATATTATATTGTAATACTAATAAATATTCTCAGGATTGTTTTGGCAATAATTCAAAAACAAACAAGCATAAATAAGAAAAAACATCTAAATGAAGAGTATAAAATTATGCACAACAGAGTGAGACTACATGACACCCTTAGATCTTAGATTATAATAAAACAAAACAAAAAAGGACTTTCTTATTCTAAGGAATTCTAGGAATTCTGTGCATAAAAAAATAATAATAAACAAACACATTATGACAAATGCTTATAAGCATCACACACACACACACACACACACACACACACACACACACAAATAGGTGCGGAGTTCCTTGCTGTCTTCAAGGAGCACCTTGCAACACACTTGCTATGGCTTGCTAATTTCTTTTTAAACAATATCCATAAAAAACTCAATGCTTTCCTTACTTTTCCTTACCTCTTTGACTATTCTTTGACAGGACCTGATAAGGTGTGAAACCTGGCAGTAACTTTGTTGAATAATGGATATTTAGCATTACAGGAATGGAGAACAGATGCAGACTACTAATCTTTATTAAACAGTATCAAGATCATGTGATAAGTGTGAAAGGTCAACTGACCAGATCACTTTACATCCTGTTTGCACCTGTGAAGGGAAATGTCGTCCTCAGAGCTCTATAAAAGAAAGTAATATAATATCTTAATTTACAGAAAACACAATCATATTTGGTATATATACTCTTGAAGGGGTCTACTACATATGTTGAGAATTACACTCCTGTTTATATATATTGCTTAGGAGAGGCGCATATATGCTAAAGATCACTTGCCAGAGAACACAGGAAACCGTTTCTGCAGACACAGATGGTGTGACGAGCGCTCTGTATATGGATGTGCAAAGTGTGGTGTGCTCTCCATATTGAATGCGTCCAAAGACAAAAGACAACAATGAAATGACCAGTCAATGAAAGTTTAGTTTAAGTTTAGTCTAAGTCAACTACCAGTCATTGAAAGTGTTTTGCCTTTTAAGTATAAGTGTTATGAGTTATCCACAAGAAAAATAAAAAAAAGACTATGTTACAGGTGAGTTGATGTTACAGTGTGTGGGTCTGTTGGTGGGGCAATGTTGCAGGGGATGGGGGGTCAAAAATGTCCCTGCTGTTAAGTAAGAGTGCTATCCAGTTATGTTAGGTTATGATTTATCTATAAGATAAATGAAATTAATTGATCAAAAAATGAAAAGACTTAAATTGACCACCATGTTATGGTGTGTCTCCTGTTTAGACTGTGTATTCATTGTGGTATGATAACCAATATGAATGTTTTTGTTATATGCGCAATAATGAAGTTATGAGCAAAAACGTAACCATATCTCATAATTCTGTGTGTAGTGGGCACTGTCATCACTACTTTCATTTTATGATTTCAAGTGTGCATTTATGCTTTATGGACCAATTTATCTGAATTTTTCCAAAAAAGGACTATGTTGTTTCCCATCGGTCACAATTGTGAATTGTGACCAAGTATAAAAGTTAAAATTTCACCAACTTAACCAAAATAAAAAGTGCATTGTGTTTATGCATTATGGTCTCAGGAACAAAATACATGTACTGAAATTTTCAGAAAAAATTGGGATTAAACGGGTTAAATATCTGCTATCCAAGCTACCGCTAGGTTACATACCTTATCAGATCCCGTCAAAGAAAAGTCAGAGTTTAAGCATAAGTAAGGAAAACTGAGTTTTTATGAATATAGTTTAAAAAGAAATTAGTAACAATAGCAAGAGACTAAAAGTAGTCTTGACGCAGTCTTCCTTTCTTATAAGCACCGAAGGTTCAAAACGAGCAGTGCTTGATGCTCTGAGAGGACGAGAAGTGACAAGATGTTTGATCAGTGCAGATAAGTAAGGAAATATACTCATGCTTGCACCTTTAAATATAATGATCCAAGTATTGTTTTATGTTAAATGTAAAATGTTTGATTATATGTAAAGGCCTGTATTGCCCTTTTCATTTCTGGTAAAGCCTATCTGGACACTGACCTGTGAAATGCATGTTTTTCCTTCTTATGGTCAGTAGATGTCAGTGTTAACTGGCTGGAATCAGTGAGGACACGCTGCTCTAGAGCATTTTTTTTCAGCAAGACTATTTCAAGAATTCAATATAAGAATTTCAGTCCTGCAGCACCAATTTCCTATTACACTTATTATGTATTACATACTTTACCCTGTAACCGCAACGTGTTTTATATTTTGGAGTAGCATCATCACCACCACCACATTTTCGTCCATGTTAAAATAGCAGTAATGTTGCACACTATCAATGATTAAAGCATTTTAACCTATTTTAACCAACAAGTAATTTACCAAAATAATTCTCAGAAATGTTACTAAACAGGACATTTCCTGAAAACTCTACTGATAAGCATTACAGTTTCTCCCTTCTTCAACATGTACTGCTTCATTTAAGAATTAGGAAATGTTTGACTTAAATTGTTTTTTTTTGTACTAAACCCAGTGATTTATAATTTGTACATGTGTGTATGACTTATCTCTTTGGGATGGGTATGTGTGTGTGACACAGAAAGACAGAGCGGTTCAGTGCGTTTGATAGCAAATGAGGAAGTAGGTGTTGCTTGTCCATAAAAAGCAAGTATCACTACTACTACTATTATTAGTACTACTGCCTTCAGTGCATTTAGTATTTGGTATCATAAACCGGAATATTTTCACCTTTCACCATTATTGGGTCTAGACTGAAAACCTAAGGTAAGGATTTTCTTTGATTTGGATTTTGTATGTCAGCAATGAAAGGCTCTTTAAAATACACAAAACAAATGAATAAATAAATAGAATGCCCATTTGTCATCTTTCTGTCATCTTTTTAGAACTACAGCATTTGATGCCTGTGTTTTCTCTTCTATTCATGTCCTGACAGAATGGATGTGCTTTCAGAATATCTGAACCAACAAAGAGAGAAGTTGTAAGTGATCTTGAAGTTACTTCAGTGTTCAGTTAGGTGTACAATGTATTAGTAATCAAATGGCTAATAGACTACACATTTTGTTTGACTCAGCAAGATGATTTTTTCCTGAAGAGCCAATTATACTTTTTGCTTTATATATTTTTATTTGTTCTTTAACAGTTGTGTCTATATAATTATGAGAACTTACTGACTGTTTCATTTGTGTGTTGTGTTTTACTTTTTTGTAATTCATTCATTTATTTCAAGCACACTTTTTTCTCAGGATGTCAGCTAAACAGCGTATAGCTCATAAAATGGCCTTTGCATGGATTGCTTACTCCAAACCCTGTCCATCAAATGCTTGTGAGATGCTCACTCTTGTCCTGCTCTGTGTCCTCATCTCTTCAACCATCTCAGCCCTGCTGTTTGTGTGGATGATGTTCAGTTTGGACTATGACCCCTCTATGGCTGGCATTGTATCTGCGGTGTGTGCATTTGTGATGCCGGTACTGCTGATTTTGGTGCACCCTGTCCGCTGTGTGATAACAATCACTGTACCTACACTGAGCACCAAACAGGGCCGTAAGATCATCCTATCCACTGCGCTGCTGTATGCCATCACCTCTTGCATACCCAACATAAACCACAACATGAGCTGCAGCCTCCACATGCTGAAATGCAGCACAGGCAACATCACCCATGGAGTACTGGAGTCCATCTGGGTGCCTAGGAAAGCTCTAAAAGACATCAAACATACACTAAGCATTCTGCCTTCATTTAAAAACACTGAGTATTCATTCAGTTTAGATGATAATAATGTGGATGTGACGGACATGATGAAGAAACTCTCTCAAACATCTGACAGCATTCGAGCAGAGCTGGGCCAGGTACTTAGCAGAATGGCCCAGATTTCCCGGGTCCTCAAAAAGATAATTGCCGCACTGTTTGTGCTTTTATTGATCAGCAGTTCAGTGGCTTATGGGTACGGCTACCTGACACACATCAAACATGATAATGTGTATCAGTCACACCAGCTAATGGAGGCGCTGCAAAAAGTGAGCTGCGATGTCACACTTCCCAAAAGCTACAAGAAGACGTTGGTGAAGACCTCTGGTGTGCGGATGAGCGCCCGAGAACTGAAGCGCAGCCTCTGGGGGTTGCTGGGCCTGTTTATCCACGCCTTGGTTTGTGGCATCATGATTGGCCTGGACCATTTTGTCTACCAGTCACTGCAGTCGCTTCTGTCATGGGCCTCAGACATCCCAGAGATACGTGGTACTGTTCACGTTAGCATGACAGTGAGTACAACACAAACTATACTTACCAACTTCATGAAATCTAGTGGCTGTGTTCCAGCTGAGAGCAAAACACTTCTGAGATGTATTAGCACGGGCGGACAGGGACAAAAAATGGCCCATGAAGGTGTAAACCAACAAAGTAGTGTTCAATAAAGATAGTATTCAATAAAGTAGTAACCAATTAATTGTGACCTCACCCAGTCGAAAATGATGCAGCTAAATATTTTAATAAGTATATGGGAAAATAAGAGGGCATTCTGTATGTGTGCACATGTGACTAGTTTTCCAGGAAGATCAATGAAGTGAAAATTACTTTTAGTGGTAGTTTTAGCGGTAAGCAATAATTGGTGTGAATTTTAAACAATTCCAGAAAAAGTACTAAACTGTCACTGACATGACACCTCTAAAGTCACAGGTTTGGTGCCCTCAAGGAGACAGCTTCAGTACCGTTATAGGGGAACATAGTTGTAACATATCATTTTTATGTTAAAACAAACATATTAATTTTTGTTATTTAAAAAAAGTTATGATATAAAATGATGCAAGCAGGATTCAGAAATACTGCTTGAAATAATTGTCCACTGAAAGCGTTTTCTACAGTACATCTCCAAAGAATGATTTTTGATAACTTTGCTTTTTATAGTTGTTGTACAACTTCACATGTTCAAAGCAGACTATTCCACTATCATTGATTATTTGTTTGTTTGATTTTCAGGTAAAGGGCACTTATATTGGTTTCATTGACCATCGTCTTGGTGAAATGTATAAACAATATTTGTACACTCTGCCTATGCTGCCTCAGGAATGTGTTCAATTGCTCTCTGCACCAGATCGCTCCACACTGACCTCCATCTGTGTCTTCCTTGCCATTGGTTTCTTCATGCTGCTGGGTGAAGTCTTTGCCCGCCGCCTCCGGCGCAAAGTCTGTGCCTCATTTTATTGCAGACGTGAGGAACAGCGCACTGACTATCTCCTGTATAAGATTCTAGAGAAAAGAAAAAGAGACAATACTAACTGATTGTAATGATCATCTGTATACATTTTATGGAATCATTTGAACTGATACCTTATATCAGCAGTTCACTTTGTACTTGAGACAATTCATTTTACTGTACATGAATGTCTTTGTTTCTTCATTAAAATTACTTCACACACATCGGCACTGGTTTGTTTGTGATTTATACAAAATATATAGTCAGGCACAGTACAGTCACACTCATTTCATTTGTGTATTTAACCTATAACATCCTTAATTCAATATTACCATGATTACATTATAGTTCCTGTGCTTGATCCTGGAGGAGAATTGGTTTTAATTAAAATCCCTTAAGAAAATGGGTTTTCTCACAATTTTAAAGTGAAAAAGTGTATAAATTTAAAGGCAATGAGACAAATATAAAGCCTGTTTTTCTGATTCTTGTGTTGCATTGGTCTTTTTTATGAGTCTTATATTAGTAATGTTCCATCAGTATTGTGGTGGAAATTCAGCAAAACACAAAGATTCTTCACTCAAAAAGAGCCTTTATTCCTTATCCGTGGAGAGAGTGTTCACTGAGGCAGTCTCAGTCGCAGCTCTAAAAATCACAGCTCTTCACAGAGAGCTTATATGCCTTTGAAACTAGACATGAAACTGAAAATGTCAGGTTGTGAAAATAACAACACAAGCCTTATACGGCCATGACTTGACTCCACTCATCCTTACATATCACACGTGTAAGGTTTAACAGATCATTTGTGTAAGCCTAGCCTATTACAACACACGTTACTTGTGTAAGTTCAAAACAGGCAGTAAATATCTTTTCTTTTCCAAGTACATAACCAGGTTGTAAGAAGAATATGTCATCAGTGTAAAAGTGGAACAGAGCTATGTCCAAGTGAAAAATGTTCTTTGTTAAACAGTGTGTTCTTGTCTTGTGATGTCTCTAGCGCTGTTAGACAGGGTTAGACAGGGTTCACTAATCCACGTTTCTTGAATCTGTGTGTCTTTTACAGCAGTGTAAGAAAGGAGAAGTATAAAGAGAGATAGAGAGAGGACAATAGCAGGCATTGGCTCTACTGTACTTGCTCACATACAACATGAAAGAAGTAATCCCCCTAAAGCTATAACTAGCTATTCAGGCAACAGTTATGTGTGTGTCGCTTTGCATATATCTCTCTTTGGGGAGTAAATGACAGCATAGGGACATTCTGTTGATCTTCATGAAGAAATGTGCTGCTTTCACCATACATTTTTTTTTTTGTAAAAATTAAAAGAGACAAAAAGTGTATTAGCCAAAAAAATATAGAGAGACAGAGTGAGAGAGAGATAGAGAGAAATGAAACTACTGCATGCGTTATCAGGCTGTGTGCAAATATGTCTGTTCTGTCTGATAACAGTTTATGCATGCTTTGTGTAGAACTGCTCTGATGACTCTTTAAATTACAGTAAAGAACAGTAAAGTATTTGAACACCCTGCCATTTTGCAAGTTCACCCACTTAGAAATCGTGGAGGGGTCTGAAATTCACATTGTAGGTGTATTCCCACTGTGAGAGACAGAATGTAAAAAAGGAAATCACATTGTATGATTTGTCAAGAATTTATTAGTATTGCACTGCTGCACATAAATATTTGAACACCTGAGAAAATTAGTGTTAATATTTGGTACAGAAGCATTTGTTTGCGATTACAGAAGTCAAACGTTTCCTGTAGTTCTTGACCAGGTTTGCACACAGTGCCACACTCCTCCACACAGATCTCCTCTAGATCTGTCAGGTTCCAGGGCTGGCGCTGAGCAACACAGAGTTTCAGCTCCTCCAAAGATGTTCGAGTGGATTTAGACCTGGAGACTGGCTAGGCCACTCCAGAATCTTGATATGCTTCTTACGGAGCCACTCCCTGGACATGTGTTGACTTGAGCAGGGGAACCTTCCGTACAATGTGTGATTTGAAACCATGATGGCGTAGTGTTCTACTGACAGTGACCTTTGAAACTGTGATCCCAGCTCTTCATGTCCCGTGTAGTTCTGGGTTGATTCCTCACCTTTCTTATCATCAGTGATACTCCACCAGGTTAGATCTTGTATGGAGCCCCAGTGAGAGGGAGACTGACAGTCGTCTTTAGCCTCTTCCATTTTCTGACAATTGCTCCAACAGTTGATCTGTTTTAAACAAGCTGCTTGACAATTGCCCTGTAGCCCTTTCCAGCCTTGTGGAGGTCCACAGTTTTGTCTCTGGGGTCTTTGAACATCACATTCAGTGTTATTTTAAACCCATGGGCATTAATATAGACACCTAACAGCTTCCATTCACTTCTATTCAGTCCCTAGAGCCTAAGTTCAGGCAATGATGGCTGATATGGTGGTCTGGTGTAATAATGTGTAATAATACTTACATACTAGGACTGTAACAGTACATGTATTCATACCGAACCATCACGGTACATGGGTCACGGTTCGGTACATGATGTCTTAGGGAGAATACACGGTACGACAGAGAAGACGTAAATGAAGTAATATGGAATCACAGAGGGACCAAAAAGCGCAAGTAAATCATAAACCTGGGTCGTAGTGACAAAAACGGCATTTTTAGGGAGAGCATCATAAAACACTTCAAAATGACCAAAACTGTTTCGAAAACATTACGGCTCTACACAGCTTTCCCACCGATATCGCGCTCCTCAAAGTCAGCAAACACCAGGGATAAAAGAGTCCTAACCATGCAGATAACTATGAAACACAACTCATTCAAAGTCAACAGAAACGAAAACAAAACTTACCAAAATCACCTCGTTAGTCTTTGCAAAGTTGCAACAATTAGCAACTCTGGTTAAGTTGGAAACAATTCTAATTCACCAAATTGCATGTGAAAATATTCTGACTCTACACACTCTCCGCTATATCGTGCTCCTCAAAGTCACCGAACTACACTGGTACATAATTTTTTCAAACCACGCAGATAACGAAGAAACACACCTCATTCAAAATCAACAGCAACAAAATAAAACTCACTAAAACTCAAAAACTATTATTTATCTCTCACAGTACCATCCTAAATACACTTATCAAACAATATGTGAATTGCTTACCTCACTGTCAAGTAGGCAAAAGGATTCACTCCACGCACTCGTTAATGTCTCAATGGACTTTTCCGCGTCCGGTGGGCGTGGCACATGCGCAATAGCTGACTATATCAGAGTCCTTGTGTGATGGACCTCATTCTCTTTGGATTGCCATGAATGAATTTAACTCATCAGATTTTTCATGTTCAACAAACAAGTATAAAGCATTGAACATAAAAATGATTTATTCATATTATGTAAACATATTACTATGTTTCTAATCAAACACATGCCTAGGGTCCCACACTCAAAGACAGTATTCTCATTACACTGTATTATTCTTTTTCATCTCTTCTTTTTCTTTTATTCTGGGTTGACTTTAAGGTAAGTGTTTTTTTGGAATGACGCATAAGAGAGCATTTGGCTAGAATGAGAAGTGACCTAAAAATAGAAGGCTTTTCAAAATTCAGGTTACTATCTGCTCTCCAACAATACCATCTTTTCTTAACAGCCTTTGGCCTTTGGGACAGAATGGTTCAGCATAGTATCCCTTAGGGGAGAGACTTTCATTCTCTCATCCATCCATTCTACTTTCACACAAGTCATAAGCAGTCTGTCAGCCTTATACCAACAGCATTGCCTCAAAAGTTGAACTGTGCTCTAGAAGCAGAATAAGAATAAGCAGAATATGTAAGAATATTTTTTTATTTTATACAGATCGCAGTCTCAACCCCTGTACACACAAAGTCTAACAGATCACACAGAACTAAAACGAAACACTGTTGAACACCTCTTTGACAGGGCAGGATATGAAAACAGATGCTTTTAAATAGCTACTTGTGTTTTAAATACGGAGGCTTTTAAATACAAAATATCAGAAAAGTTCTTCATTTAAATTTTTTATATAGATAGAAGAAAATTGGCTCATCAGTCAAGACTTTCCTCATTTCCAGGGGATATACACACTAATAATAATGACAGAATAACATTACCGGTTAATACTGTATTGTTTTGCATTAGTACAAACAAGGTTCGGGAAACAAGGAAAAATAGATTCACCTACACAGATATTTCAGTTGTTGTAAGGAATGTTCTGTTTTAAAAATCTTCATGTTAATATCACCTTGCTCACCTGCAGCTTCAGAAGCACTTTTCTTTCAGGAAGGAAGGCCATGTTATTAGAAACCTCTACCTTGTAGTTCTACTTTGTACAGTTAGTCCAGCATTTACCATGCAGCCTCTCTTTGGACTCTCATCAGTGATCAGTGCCTGACCACAAAACACCCCTTAGTGAGATATTTTTGGGTGGGGACTACTCTTAATCTAGCAATAACATCAGCAGCTCTGTGTTCAGAGACAGACTGGTAATGGTCTTTCTGATGTTCAGTAACTGCACATCTACATGGTGGAGCTAAAAGGTAGCCAGGCCTCATTCTGTAAGTGCAGGTACTTTACATTTCTAACGTATTTCATACACTTGTTTAATTAGTTTCTATAGTTTTTTTTTTTTAATATGCACTTTTAATCGTTTAGAGGTCAGCACTGCCCTGCTCCAGCCGTTCCCATGGAAACGGGTCGGTATTGTCCGGCACCGTCGGGTTTTGCCGTCCGCTCCAGAAATGTTCTAGGTCCGGCAGAGTCCGGTCGAACTCGTCCGCTTGCCCTTCGTTCGCGTTGCTTCCGCGCTGTGTTTTCGCGTTGTTCACGGCGCGCCGACCCGCCACGCGGACGCACGCGCGGGTCAGACTCTCCCTGAGGGGCACGAGCGTGCTCAGGAGGATGGCGGGGGAGAGCGCGCTGGCCAGGTACATCAAAACCTGCGCGAGCACGAGCAAGGCAGCGGGTGGCCCACAACCCTCGCGCGCGCCGTGACGCGCCCAGGCCCACGCCCCCCACTCCGGCAGAAGCGCGAGCCCGTTGGCCGCGGTGACACTGAGCAACGAGAGGGCGATCTCTCCGCTGCGCGCGGCGCTAGCATCGCGCGCTCTCGGGATGCTCCTGAAGATTGCGCGCACGTGGCACACGGCGGCGAACAGCACTGGGACGGCGAAGGCGGCGAGCGGGAGGACCTTGCCGTACACGCGCACAAACTCGGAGGAGTGGGGGGGCAGTTCGGAGACGCACAGGCTCACGTTGCCTTTCACGTGGAGGTTCGAGAACACAATGTCCGCCACCGGGAAGGAGAGAGCCGTCATCCACGCGGCGCCCGTCGCCACCGCGGTCCGCTTCAGTTTGAAGTCCGTGTCCGTCGCCACGCGGGAGTACAGGTCGTGGCGCGCTCGGCCCAGGAGCGCTAGGGTGAAGGCCTTTGCTGCGAGACTGCCGTGCTGCAGCCACTCTGTCATGCGGCAGGCCACGGGCCCCAGGGTCCACGCGCGTTTGCGGTAGGTGAGAGCGCGCGCCGGGGCACACAGCGCCAGCAGCAGCAGGTCCGAGCCGCTCAGGCTGGCGAGCAGGACCGCTGTGTCCGAGACGCCCGTCGCTTTCACGTTGTGCGTCAGAACAGCGAGCAGCAGCACATGCCCGCCCAGCCCGAGCGCGCAGATGGCGCCGAGCACGAAGGGCAAGATCAGGGCCGTGTCCTCTCCGTTCAGCTGCTGAACCCCTCCGTCGTAAGCCACAAAAGAGGTGTTGGACGTCGTTCCCAGCTCCATGAGCGTGCGCCTACCGCTTCCTAATCTCTTTATTTCTTTTTTGCTGTTTTTTAATCACGGTCTTTGCCTTGACATGGGAAATAACGGTAGTGGTGATGCTGTAATCTGGGTTTTAAAGCATCATCGCGGTTCTGAACAGAGGTAGCAGGGAGTGGAGCTGTCCGCCACACGAGTGGTGCTGAAGTGCTGCTCTCAAAGCTGAGGGGTTATTTTAAGATCTCTCCGTGTCGTCAAGTAGGCGTGTTCGCGCCTTGGCTGCGGGGTACCAACAGAACAGAAGTAAATGGACAGTACTGAACTGAAGAACTGGGTTGGTTATTAATTTACCAAAATAATCACAGTGGGGCTGGAGTAGAGTGGATTCAGTCTTGTAGTCCATTGGTTTTTTAATCTTGTAGTCCATTGTCTTGTTGTTATTAGTTATTTAAAAACCCAGAGTAGAGTGGATTCAGCATTAAAGAAAATAGAAACACAGAGGAAGTAGTAAAATAGGCAATTTAGCCTTTTCAAATTTGATGTGAAATCCAAAACAGCAATTTCTTTATTATCCAGGGCTTAAATATTACTGTATTATGCCATGTCTACCTGGTAGCCTATAAAACTCTAATTCACCCTGTGTCCACATTATGTCTACACCACTATGATTCTACATTACTTTCTGTACCATAACAAGAAGCCCTGGTTTGTGCCCACAGGTCAGTGTAGTATCGGAGCTCACTCGGTTGCAAGTAATGTTTGAAGATTTCTGCCCTTCCATTAGCTCATGCTTGCAGAGCATCTACATGACCTTCCCTTACAATTCTCTACTCTCCTCCAAACACACACAGGCTTGTTTCTTCAACAAAAACTGAGTGTGAGGTGAATTTAGCTGGAGGGCTCATGCCTTGAACTGAGGGGTGTACAGTTCCATCTGATCTAGAAAAGTCTGAAAGCGATCTACTTTTACTTACACTGCGAATTGGTCAAGAATGTATTAGTCCGTCCGGATTATGAATGTTATTATTTAAAGAATGCATACACATGACTTTAGATTGTGAAATGTATTTGTTTCAGGTGAATTACTGGTCATATCCAATGTCTGAATATTCACATTTTTGCCCTTTGAACACTTTTAAAATAAACTGTAATTGAATGAAAGAGCCACATATTGTGCTTTATATCATGGCTTATTGTCAAGTAGTGAATGCTATGTAGTGTGGTGTTTTTTGTTTGTAATAACAGCACTTTTTTTTTTCACAGTAAGGTTGTATGTAACACCAGTTGCCAAGCAACACTTCACTGACACCTACAGCTAACCCTTAGTGACTTTTTACTTTATATGTACAATAAGAAAAACAATAGTTTAGGTAAAATTTAACACCAAAGCCTGTTTAATCACATTCTAAAGAAGAGTGTGACGGCAAATCTGCAACTAAACAAAATAAACTGAGTTAACTGGAGCTAATTAAATTTAAATGGTCTCAGTGTACTCTGAGTGTAGATTTATACACAGTGTACTGAAAATGTACTGAATGAGCAGAATGAGAATTTTTAATTAGTCAACACACTCATGACAGGGCTACTTGTATTCACACACATATACACACGTGCACAGACACTCACACGGTACACAGATCAGCCTGAGTTAATATTCTGCCTAGTATTTCCAGTGTTCCAGGGCATAAGGGAAGTAGATATTTTACTTCAGGGATGTGCTTTTATGTGTCCTGCATCATCTTTCTGTTTCTTTTTCTTCCTCTTTCTCAGACATACTAACCTCTTATTCTAAGAGCTTCCAGTGTCACTAGAAATCTCATTCCAAAGCTCTTTGAAGCAGAAGCAGAACACAAAAGAAATATACTACAGCTGGTTAACTTTCTGGGTCAAGCCAGCATGACTCCAGCGGAAAGAAAAACTTACATGGATGCAGTGTCAGTGTTGTAAATATAATTCTCAATGAATGAGTGAATGAAATTTCAAGTGAATGAGTTATAAGAGAGTTATACTGGTGCACTAGTCTAAGAAAGAAACCCAAAACTATGAAAGTCAGTTGAATGCTTGAAGATGGCCCATGTGGTGAGGGCAACACTTAGTCTGAGGACCCAGCTGGACTTGTTCAGTTCCCAGCTGTCACTGGCTTAAAGATGTCTAATTTTGGCCCTGGCTGGCAGTCGCAGGCTGTGATGAAAAAAAATAAAATTTGGCATTTGATCAAATCATTTACTTAATTTTAAATCCTTTTCACTTCAGTAAATAAAGCTTCAATACTGTACGCAACAGACCAAGTAATGTATTACAAACACTTGTATCTTGGAATGCTTGACTTTTAACATAAAGTTTTATTAACTGTCCCTTATATGTTTTAATAAGTGTAACTGTGATATACACAGATCACCCTCAACAGTAAAGCCACTAACAGGTGCACACTTGTGGTTCTTGTTTGTAAAACACCCTGAAGGAATCTGGAACATTGTCACCCCAACAGAAAAGCAAACATAGTCTCACGTCTCAAAATTCTGAATGGGAGACCTTCCCAGGCCATAGCTGGATTAGCTTGCTGGAGTCAGGTTGCCTACACTCACAAAGTTAATGACCTACACAGTGATAATGATATCACTGATGTGACTTGATGCAAAAGAACAAAATCAGAATTTTTTTGTTGTGGGTGTTAAATGCCACAATGTGCAGCTACTCATGTTGCCCATACTTAAATCCTTCACTGAAGGTGAGGTGAATAACATGATCTTATTAAAATGTACTGTAGTTTTTTTTTGATGAGGTTAAAGTAATTTAGAAACTGGTGACAGATTCATAGGTAATTTAGAGTCCCCAATTCACCTGACATACACATCTTTGGACTGTGGGACAAACTGGAGAAAAACCATGCCACCACAAGAAGAACATTCAAACTCAACACACACAAGGCCATGACCCGGATTCAAACCCCCAAGCCTGGAGGTGTGAGGCAACAGTACTAACAGCACTACACGACTGTGAGGTCTGTCAGTGTATTAATAAAATATGAATTAAAAAAATTACATATCCATAAAGTGTGCCTATAAAAGGCCGATTAGCAGGGGATAATTGTGGTGGTTCAAAGTTCTGATGGAAGTATTTGTTGAGCGAGAAGTACAAAATAGTCAAATTAAACCTTCAGAAAATGTGCAGAATGGATCGAGTGGCAGTTGCTTAAAACTTACAGTTATGTGGTAGTTATGTGGTACTTTGTGTGAAATGCATTTTACGATAAAAGATACAAAATGACAAGACATGAGAAAATAACTATTTTCCTGTTTTTTTAACAAGGTTTGGGGCACATTTTCCAAAGAGGCTCAGTGTTTGTTTGGTTTTGTTGTTTGTTTTATGTTTATTCTTCTTTCATTATGTTTTTTAAAGCTATTTTTCTTAGTGGTTCTGGTCTTATTGGGTTTTTCTATGTTTATGTATCTTGCAACACAACCACAACCATGCAGCTGTATTTGGATTGCTGTAATTCTGGATGGCTCAGTACAAATCAATAAAAAGGTTTAAAAAAAAAAAAGAAAAAAGAAAAAAGACACACATTTCAGGAGGGCATCTGATCTGTACATGACTAGCTGTTCTTGGGCTATGCTGAAGTTTTAGCAGAGAAGAGCGCATAGTGAGGATTGCCCATACGAACATAAATGCATTTGGTTAGGCCAAACAGTGTGGAATTGTCAAAACCTTCCAGGATTCACAGCGTGACAGTTTAAAAAAAGATACTGCCCAGAATTGTACTCCTTCAAGTACAGTATACAGCATTTAAGGAGCTGGACATGATCATATAAAGCCACAGAAAACAGAGAGCTTGTTACTTTATGAAGTTAAGAAATTATTTTTCACATGTACCACCTACTTAAATAGTGTTGCAAACCAATTCAATTCAATTTTAAAAAACTTAGTTGTCCCTGAGGGGTAATTTAAAAACCAAGTAAATCGATAACTACAGCATCCCATATTGGCAATGGCACTGCAGAATTTGCTCTGGAATGGTTTGAGGGACACTGAGCTCATGGTGACCTGGCTCTTTAAATCATCCAGATGTCAATCTGATCGAGCATCATGGAGGTCTCCTGTCAGATTTACATTACTTAAAGGATCTGCTGCTAACATCTTGGAACCAGAAACCCAGCATGCCTCCTTACATCAGGGCTGTTTTTGTGGTGCCAGAGGGGCTGCACAATATTAGATGTGGGGGTTTTAATGTTATGGTTTATGGATGAATGCACAACAATGTAAATGTGTTTGCTGACCTCTGGTGGTTGATATTTTGAGCATTAGTCCAGATCACCATTGCTATTTTTTTTAGATGTAATTGTTGTTAAGGGGAAATGAAAATAAATAGCCAACAATTAGATTTATGAAAATGGTACCACACCGCCTAGTGCGACTAACTTGTATTTATACGTAGACTTATTAGCATGTTTAATTCCATGATGTGTTCGAGATTTATTGTTGGGAAATATGTATTGGAAGTTTTGGATCTTCCCAGTCTTAACTCAGGAGTCCTCTTGCCCTGCATACTTCACTGTTTTCTGTCATTCATTAATTTGTTGTGTTGCTGGATCAGGGCATACTCCAAAATGTACAGAGCATGTTGACCCGCACCAGGGTTGGCACCATCTTCCCGAAATTAACATATTTGATGCTTCGATGCATAGAATTTGCTTTAAAATATGACATATGTAACATAAATTGCTCTAATCTACAAATTAAAGGAGAACAGAAGTGCCCAGGTCAAGTTCAACTGGGCCTCAGAACTGGCTGTGGATGTGGATATGATACCCTGATACCCTGATATGTTAGTTATCTTGCTCAACTTATAAACGCCCTTAAAATGAACAGGGAAGATTGGTGGAAATAATTAATTAAACTGTGTCCTGCAGGGCATTGCAGTTACACTAAATGGACGAAAGTATTGGGACATACCTCTTCAGCATACCAAGACATTTTGGACAATGCCATGGTTCTAACTTTGTAGACAGTTTAGGGAAGGCCCTTTTCGACTGTGTCCAAAGCACAAAGCAAGGTCCATAAAGACATGGTTGGATGAATTCTGTGTGGAAGAGCTTCGCTTACCCGCACAGAGACTTGACCTCAGCCCCATCCAGCACCTTTGGGATGAACTACAACGGAGATTGCGAGCCAGGACTTCTCGTAGAACCTCATAAATGCTCTACAGAATGAATGGACACAGATGTCCCTCAGAAACACTCCAGAATCTTGCAAAAAGCCTTCCAAGAAGAGTGGAAGCTGTTGTAGCTTCAATGGGAGGACCAAGTCCACATTAAAGTCCATGTTTTTTACAATAATGTCATTGAAGTCCCTTTTGGTGTCCCAATTCTTTTGTCCATATAGTGTATATTTGTATGGAGTGGAGTTTGACAATGTTTACACGTTTTACGTTTTGGTCACAAAAATTTAATTTTTATTCCTTTCTTGAGATAGTTGTTTCTGCCACGCTGCATCTGTGATTGCTGAGACCCACTGCGGCCTGTATGTAATATGAGCACAATGTCCAGTAGAGGGCAGCACAGTCCACCAGAAGGGTGCAAGATTGCGAAAGAACAGTAAAGTAGTTTTCACGTTTGTCATTCTTTTGACAGCCCTGTTCTAGAAGTACAGTTCTGATGAACTCTAGTCGCCAACAGACTGCTGTACAATAATAAAAGAGAAAAACAGAATTATTATAAAAATTGTTGCACATGCAACATCAGCACAATTGCTAAAATATTTTAGACAGAAAGTTGACTTTTGGAGCGATAGATCTTTTTCATTTGACATTGATCATGTGTTTTCACATCCAGACGTGTTAGTAGTTGTTGGATTTGTTATAGTGCAGGGAAAAACCTGTCAAGGTTAAGGACGTCTGCACAGGTTTGGATCTGTGGAACGTAAAATAACTCTCTCTCTCAAAACAAAAGGGAAAACACTATACTGTTTTGAAAGTTGAAAAACTTGATAAATGAAAAAAAAACTTAATGTAGAGAGAGGGGAATGAGGCCGTTGGGGGGGGAGCATGAGCACAAAGGCCATCTGCATTATATCTTGATTCATTCACTTATTTGCCTTTATGCATACGGAGCACGCGCTAATCTGCGCCACTATCTGCGCTGGTGAATAATGAAAAGCGTTTTTGCCCGCGGGCGCAACGCGCATCTCCCCTTAACGCACACGCAGCTCTGCGCATGCTTTATATAGGCCCTTCCCCGGCCACCAGGTATGAGAGAGAGAGACAGAGAGAGAGAGAGAGAGAGAGAGAGAGAGAGAGAGGGCATGATATAAAGAGTCCAATTGGGGGAAAGATGAAAATAAATGGAAGCCATTGCTGATAACGCACACACAATTTCCTCATCTATTTAACATTCATTGAATTGAATAATCCGCCCCTTATTATCGTAAATGGTCTGCATATTTACCCTGAATATGCTAATTTATGTTGGCTGGGAGCGGTTCTTGGTTTAATAATTTTTTTCATGCTATATGCATATCTTGCTACCTCATATAGACTTGCATCATAGGTGAGGGGCTCTATGTATAGACCTGATGGGGAGGGGAGAAGCCCGACTCTTTGTCTTATGGCCCCTGATTGTCTTTCAGGCTGTTGTATCCGCTTCCCTCGCATTGCCCGCGGCCCAGCCAGTTACATTTCAATCAGTAGATTCATTGAAAAGTCATTAGGCTAAACTGGGCGCTGAAAGGCACTGCGTCCTGCCTCTGACTTGCTGCTTATAATTGGTTGTCACTTTGCATAGGAGCGGTGCCCGGGCCCCTGGGCCAAGCCTCCATCTTATCTTTTTCTTCTTTTTTTCTTTCTCTCTTTCAAGGAAAAATAATGGACAACTTATCGCTGATCTTACGATTGAAAATATTAACAAGTTAAATGTCATTTCGCTTTGTTAATCCTTCCCTCGTGTTTTGAGGCCTGGGGCGCTCGCATCAGCCCGTACTCTGAAACCATGCCTTCAGACCTCCAGAGCCAAAAATGCCCTCTTTTACAGATTGTGTGGACTTTAGAAGTACTGAGTAGATCCACTGAGAGAGATGCACGTTGAAGATATGCTGTCTGCTTCTACACAAACACACAGAGGTTCACTTGATATAGGTTTGTTGACCAATTGCAGGGTATAACCGCTGTGGGTCCAAAATCACCTTAGTGCTGAGATCATATTCACTGGTTAAGTGCAATGTGATGCTCGCTCTACCACTGAGCTAGGCCTGATGAGGCACAAGGACGCATATTAAACTAGACCAGGTCTGCTGCTTTGGACTCCCTACCTGCAAAAAAAGCTATGGTTGTTATTGGTGTTACTGGGGACTAGAGACTCTCAAACTAGCCCTAAATCAGACTCAATCAAATCAAAACCACTCTATTAGCCATAGTCTGTACACAAAGGCCTTCTATTGTTATTTATTTCCACAGACACTCACTTTCTTCCCTCTTGGTGGACATGAGAAGGATGAAGTCACCTTTTTAGTCTTGGGTGCCCCTGAGGTTTCTACCTCCAAGTAAGTTTTTTTTCTCACCTCTGTCACCTTTGGCTCACTAGAGGCTCACTTTGTGGGAGCATTGGTTGTAAAAAGCACTATAAAAATTACATTTAATTTACTTGAAACTCATAACCACTCAGATGGGGCTATTTGCCCTATATCATTAGAAGAGTCTCATATTTAAACCTACTAAGCCAAAACGTTCAAATTGCCGGAGGCTTGTTCTGCAGTGTTTATTAAACACAGCCCTGTTATTTGTCCAATAACGCATTTAAAATAAAGGTTTGAGCAGGTTTTTACACAAAACACAGCACTAGATTTAACTTGCAATTTGGATCACAACTTGATCAACGATGCAGAAGTAGTATCTAATTTGACGCATTTATAAAGGAGGTGCGTGTTTAATAAAATAATTTGATTTTAGAATATGGAAATATTTTTATTCCATAGAAAGCGTCGTATGCTTCATTAACACGCAGTAATTGCCAGTAAATATCATAGCCTAAGAGTGAATTGACCGCGGGTGATGTGAACCGATGCTCCGTCAATAAACCGTCTCGATCGCGCCACTGTCCGTCCCCCACGCGGCGAGGGGATTACGCGCTGTTAAAAAATCGAAGGGCGCAGAGAGGGCTTTAATGACGCGTTTGGCATTCAAAGAGCGCGCGGGGTCTCGGCTGAACACAAATCAATCAGCAATAGGGGCGAAGGCCGAGAGAGTGGCGCGCGCGCAGACCACCAGATTAAATTCGCGGCTCTCAGACTGGTGGTCCCTCGCACCCGCCTTCATAAACGACCTTTTAAAATCCTGATGATTAATGCGCGCGGAGCCTCCTCGCCTTTGACTATGTACTTGTCTCTGGGCCACGGTCAAAGAGCAATGTCACACATGGTGGACAATACATTGGATGGCAGACTATGGCCTTTATCAGGGAGACTCTCTTATAGACTCACTGATACAGGCAGTTGCAATTGTATATTTGGCTAAAAATCCAAACAGTTGCAGTTGTATATTTGGCTAAAGATTATCGATTATCTCTGCATTGCCACAAACTGACATGGTTTTTAAACAATATATTTGTGAATCAGATGGAATGTGGGCTGTATCAGTAAGCCTCTCTTATAAACTCTCACTGACACAGACAGCTGCAGTTGTATATTTGGCTAAAGACAGACTGTTTGACAAAAAACTGACATTATAATTTATAACCATATCCTAACGTCTTCAGAGAAACTTAACATTTTACACTCAAGTACCACCCTTTTTCTTCACACTGAATGAAATAATCTCCTATGAGATTACAGCCCAAGCCAATAGAACTTAAGCTGTAGTCATTTTAAAATAGCTTTTCATTATCATGGCAAGATTTGAGGAAATTGTTCACTTAAAGTATGCCTGTAGCTCCAAACACACTGCAAACAATGAAAGACAGGAAGCAGAGAATGAGACCGACTTCCTCATTCAGAAGACAAATGAAGACGAAAATGGCAAATTAACTTGAGGTCATTCATTTACTTTATCAATTTATTTAGTTATTTGTCTGTCTAATTACGATTGTCCCAGGGCGAGAGCCGGGTGAATGTAGGGAATCAATCATGAGTTCTTAGTTCAGCCTTTAACATGGTGAGAGGAAAGTAAAAAAAAAAATCAGATTAACACCGTTATTATGGTGAATGGTCACCCAATATGACTGGAAATGGCAATCTGTATATACCAACTCATCACGACCCCACAGCAAACATTGCTCTCTTGTTGACGCTGAAATTGACTTTGGTGCTATAATTGTTTTCACTGAAAGGTCCGGAACTCAATTAAAGATGCGCTTGAATTCCGTTTCAACCACACAGGCTATTTTGTGTGTGTATGTGTGTACATGCATGTGTGTGTGTGTGTGTGTGTGTGTGAGAGAGAGAGAGAGAGAGAGAGAGAGAGAGGGGGAGAGAGAGAGAGCTTCTCCATTCTACATCTTTCTGGTCTGCCCTGAAGTGTCTACAACTAGAATTGAGAATTTTTACAACAAAATAGTTTGATGTTCTCTTTGTCTATAAACAGGCCGACGTATATTAGGCAGCAAATGAGCAGTCAGTAATTGAAGTTGATGTGAAGCAGAAAAAATTGATCTGAGTCACTTTGATGAGGGCCAAAAGGCTTTGGTGGTTAGAACCAACCAGAGAAACGAGAACCTGTGAATCTAGTGACAAGGTCGTGGTGAGTGAAGGCTAGCTCGTTTGGCCCAGTTCCACAGAAGAACAACTGTAGCATAAATTACTGAAAGGTTCCTGCTGGCTGCGATAGAAAAGGGTCGAAACACAAAGTGCATCACAGCCTGCTGTGTATGAAACTGTGTAGCCACAGACCAGTCAGAGTGCCCATGCTGATACTTGTCCACCAACAGCAACGAGTGCAAATAATGAAAATGTGAAAAAAAGTGGTCTGGTCTTTTGAATGGCCAGTTGTGTGTGCATTGCTTATCATCAACATAAACACTGTTGCGCAAAACGTTTTTCTCTGCTGACTCTGCTGCTAACAACTTGTTTTCAGATACCACAGCACAGGTGTCCCTGCCTCAATGGGTCAGAGCAAAACCAATACATTTATATATATACATCTATTCAGCTTACATCAGGTTAGCCTCACTCATTCTCTTTGAGGTTAGGGAGTATCTTAGCCTGAGCTGCTTTTTAAATTAAGCACAATGCAGGACAGACAGTCATAACAGTGCCAATTTACGTAAATCAGGCTTAAAGGCACAGTGACAAAAACAGCATGTTCAATTCTATTTAAAGAGAGGTTAATAGAATAAAATTGGTCCAAATGTTGTAAGGAAAATATGAACTAAAACATAAATGTAATTAATTCATATAGAATCAATGTACACATTAAAATTGAGAAAATACAAAACATAGTTTTCATTTTTACTGTCATTTTTAGCCACAAAGCTCCATGAGCAGTAGACTTTAAGCTTTACATTTCCTGTAGAAAGGATTATTTCTGTCAGAGTTCAGTCCCCTAGTGACCATGTCAATAGACCTCTTAACTGGAAACACTCAAGAGAGGAAAGGTCTGTGTGAGTGTGTGTGTGAGAGTAAATGTGAGCACAAAAGTGTATGTGCTCTGTTTGCAGTATTATCTTCTTTTTTGAATGTATGTGCGCGCACACACACACACACTCATGCACATACAAACAAACAGATGGTCGGGAAGGACAAGTATTAGTGTGTATGACATTAACAGGAGACAGACTGACCACCCAGGATCATGACCGCAGACCCTGTGATCTCCACTCTGTGACCTCTCACCTTCACAAACAGACCAACTACAGCCATAGCCAATCATAATGGACTTCAAGATCAAGCGCAAGAGTCTCTGTGTCCTGTCTAAGCCATTAAATCAACAGTGCCAGATTGGACCATTATCATTTTAACACTGGGTCCACAGCTAAGCCTTATCCAGTCTTCAATCAAAAAACAAACAAACCCCAAAACCCCAATGAAAACAAGTATAACCTGCCATTTTATTGGCTCTTAATCGTGAAATGAGTATGTGTGATCAGAACTGTGTACAAATATATTCATGAGGCCTCGGTTGAACCATGAACCACAGTGAACAGTAAAAGAATGTTCTGAACTGTTTTGGTTTCAGGAGATAACCATTGCTTCCAGCATGAATCTGAGTTGACTGGCTGGAAAATGAGGCTGCAGAGGGTTGTATCACTCTAAAAGGCCAATCTATGCTTATAGTTCCAGAAAAATCTGTCACATATGTCTTTCTAGGCTATTGTTGCATTAAATGAACATTTCTGCAAAACAACATATTTACACCTTTATGACTAATCACTAATATTGTCAGTCATTAATTTTTTTAAAATTTTGCTTCTCCATTAAAACTGGAGTCAGTCCAAGGCTTTACCTTTAATACATCCTCAAAACGTCTCTAAACCCACTGGAGTCTAGAATCAGCTTTTCTCTAAGATGATTCAAACTTATTGATGTGGTTTAGGACACAGTATGAATAGTTATAAAATTGGCTAAACAGTATGTTTTTTTAATACTACAATAATTCTACACAACTGAGTCTGTTTTCACAGACCACCTCAGAAAAAGGGTGCTGATCTAGAATAAGTTTGTTTGTTGCTTTGTATCTTTAACCACTGTAACGAAACGAAAAACATAATGAAGACTTAAATGCTGTTTGATCTGGTTGAGAGAAGTTTTGAGGATGCATTTACAGAAACAAATAAGGTACTAAATTTCTTAATAACATTGGCCTAGTAGGTTCAATACTAAAATAAATATTAATTGATCTGGGGCAAGTGTAAAATTGTGTCACTTTGATTTTGATTACCTTTAAGAGACATCAAGCATGTCTCCCTGTTTGAGACACACACATACATACACAGAAATCTGTATATACATAATAAACATATTCACACTTATACCTAGACAATGATATTCCCCATGTTTATTGAAGAGTGGATGTTAAATACCATTAAACATATAGATAAAGTAATGTTCTAATTGATAAACCACAGCTAAATGCCATTAAAGCACATTATCATACAGAGAATTTATAATCCTGGATTCTGTTCATACAGTGGACTGCAAATGTGTTTATACCTGGTAAGCAAATCAAATAACAACATTTCCCAGTATTACGTCAAAATATAACATATAAAATCACTTTAATCTGATTTCTGTGATCTGCAGTTACAAACTGAATTCATTAATGAATTTACTAAATACGAAAAGTCTTAACTTGTCTTCCTAGAAGCCATTCAGTTCCCTCTGAGTGAGGGTGAGCCTCAGGGGGGCGACACACACCCAGTGGACCCAAACGCCAGGGGCTACGAGAATAAGGAGTGCTTTATCGTCAAAAGACATGGTGTTTCGATGACTGGAAACTGAGTATCTGGAGATACGCATGGTCTTCTAAGCTGATTATGTAATTTATTTAAAAATCTCATGCTTCAAACCTATACAAAACCTATACAATCTCAGGGTGATTAGACCAAAGATCAAGTCAAGACAGCAAGTAAAACTATTTGTATTGGATTAAAACGGTTCATAAAAAGTTTACATTGATTTGAACAAGTTGACCATTTGCTCATACTGTTGTCTTAAATAGTTTCATATGTTTATCACCCGCTTACTTCGTTAAGTTTTATTATTATTATTGTAAAATTGAATTTAGTCATTTCTGTTGCTCCTCTGTAACTCCTAGAGCTGGAATGCATCTGTATTTGCTCTTTGTGTATCCTGAGGATAACGAGCCTGAGTGAGATCTTTTTAGGGGGCGGGGCAGGATCTATTTTACATCTTGATTGACGTGAGGGGTTGCTAGACACCCGCTAGTTCCCACAAATGGCTTCCGCGCGCAGTTTAGCGGATAATTAAAATCTAAATCGAGTTAAACCGTTCAAAGAGAGCCTGGTAAACCGACACCGCCAGTAAGCCCTAGAACAGAGCACCGAGCCGCGTGAGCTCAGCTGCGCCGAACACGTGCGGCTCGCGACGCCAGGATCCGGCAGGGCGCGCGCGGCGAGTCTGGGAGCCGCGAGCTGTCTGGACAAGCCGACAGCCGTCCACAGACAATAAGAGCGGGCAGCGCTTTATTACACATCGTACGTTGGAATTTTAATTTTACCAAGAGCCTGGTCAGATAAACACAATCGTCCCGGGTGCGTTACAGTGTCCCTGTTCAGCCTGTAGACCAGTAACGCAGACAAAGTTATGTTCTGTGTTTTATATTGATATGGTCATTCTCTCTCTCTTTCTCTCATTTAAACAAATGATTTATGTTATGTTTGGCATTTGAAGCCTATATAGGAATGTTTTTTCCTAGGCTTATTGTATTGAATAATACACTGGAGGGTCAGCTCTCTCATCTGAAAAATGAATCTTCGTAATGATAAATGTAAATTGGTGTTGCACAAAGGAGCATGGATTCCCATTGTTTAGTATTCAGCTGAATCAAACTGTATGCACAGAGGATCGCATGCTGTGTGTTCTGAATTATGTAGCCCTTTTAAACTACATCTGTCAATTACCAGGAAAAGCTCATCATTTTGTAGTTAGATGTAAAAGAAGATAATAATTGAAATGGTCAAAGAAAACTTTCATTTCTACATATATGGCAAGAGCAAGACAAAACAACTATACACATATTGTATACAGTATAGTAGACACTATATTGCAAAAACATGGTGTCAGCAATACATTTTGGTTTAGGGTTTGGGGTACCAGTGAAAGAAAATTGACACTTTTAGACAATGATATGCCTCCAACTTCTTTCAGCTTCCAGTTTGGAAAATGCTGTTTCCTGTTCTACCGTGAAAACTCCAGTGACCTGAACAGGCTTCTCTACCCAACTGAATTCATTGGAATATTGATTGCAAGGCCTTCTTATCAAATATCAATGCCTGAACTCACAGATTCCCTTTCGACTGAATATCTCCAATACCTAGTGCAAAGTCTTTCCAGAAGAATGTAGGCTGATATAGCACCAAGGAAGGTGGAGCAACTGTATATTAATACCCATGCTTTTGGTATGGTGATGTTCAAAAAGTTCATATACATTTGAAAGGCAGGTGTCCACACACTTTTTGCCACAATGTGAATGTCAACAGAAGGCGAAGTGAGCCTTTTGGTGCATGAGTTTTCAAAGCAATGTGAGGCAACTAAGAAAGTTCTGAGAAGGCCAAGAAGTTGTTACCCAAAGTGCAGGTGCACAAAAACCTAGAAATTAACATTCTATGTCACAGGCTTCTGGTTTATGCAGACACAGACTCGTGATCAACTTGACAGCAAAAAATAGATTTGCTTTGCATACCACAAAATAGCATGACTCTTTTAGGAGGCATTCAGCCACACAGACCATATAAACAGCCAGCCTCATTCACATGACATGAAACACTTAGAAATATGTCTAAAAGTAATGTCTACACGCAACTAATTCAGCACAAGTCAACATATTAAGATTGAAATCTGTGTTGACAAAACTGTGGCAGATTTTCTTACTTTTTTACTACTAATTATATATTTTAACACCATTTTACTTTCTCTGATTTTTCACAATAATATTTTCTTCTAAATTCTCCCCCTCCTTTTTAAAACACCTTAATTCCTCTATTAATTTTACATCTCATGCACATAAACCAGGGCTGTAGCACTCCAAATATTCTATATAATATTTATTATGTTCTCAAGTTACTATTCCTTCAAAACAAAAACACTGATTATGTGAGCTTGTTCAGGATATGGGCATCAGTTTCATTATTTCGGAATGGGCATTGACATTGGCTGCCTGGTAACCAATCATATGCATATGCCTGCCAAAACTCATCATGTACCCATGCTCATCATTTTCATTTTGGCCACAGACATGATGTTGGCAAGCTCAATAATTTAGACTTGGTCTCGACTAGGTCTCAGCTAGTCCTGGTCGAACCCAACAAAGGTGGGCTTGGCTACAGCTATGAAATAAACTTAATATCCTTTACCCTTTTCTAACCACACAGTAAAAAACACAACTGAACACTGAACCTCTGCTGCCACATATCATTGTTGTCCTATCAAAATCTTGCTTTTTTTCCTTTACCTGAAAACACCAGTTGCCCTTTACACCACTTGATAAATTTCATGGCAAATGGCCAACAGAAAGGGTCCAAAATAATCTCAAATAATTGACGTACATTGGTGCTTAAGAATTCCACGACTGTTTCTTACCTGAACAACAGCTTAAATCTGAGTCAACTATTTAACCAAGATGCTGCAGTCAGAGCATCTATACAACAACTGTCCAAATAATAACTAGCCAATGCCTAACCCAACAATACATAAGCCCTA
>JBBPDC010000149.1:11991501-12003205 GCA_037974485.1 Hemigrammopetersius urotaenia | reverse complement strand
GCGACGCTTGAAGACCGTGAAGGACTCTGCCGTTCGGACCAGAAGAGGGAGTTCATTCCACCACTGGGGAGCCAGGATTGAGAAGAGTCTTGACGAATGTTTCCCTCTTCTCTTGAGCGGCGGAGGCTCAAGACGAGCTGTATAACCAGATGCATCTTGTAGTGCAAAGTCAATTTCCGTGTTCTAAGATGATAATGCCCTAATACATATTGCTAAACATACTTAAAACACCAACACCAATGGGGTCACATACTTCTACCGCCTTTCAGTCATCATGTCTAAACATTTACTGCATGGTTTAGCACAGAAGTCCAAGAAAGACAGAAGACCCTACTACTTATTAAGCAGTCAATATTAATACAATAATTAGGGGGAGTCCATTATTTTGTCTACCTCCTGTGCATTTGGGTCTTTGAGTGACAGGGAGAAAATCAGTGACAGCTGCTCAAGGCTGTGTGAGGAGTCCATTAGGTCAGGGAGTGTGTGTGTTTGTGTAAGAGAGTGGAATTTCATTATGCAGTACTGCACTGTGGTTTTGATCCCTGATTAAGGATCTAATTACTCCGTTTAGACTGTAAGTGGTCTATTTGCACATCGGCAGTGGAACTGAACCCTGCCCGGATTAGAGTGTGTATATGAGCGAACGAATGTGTGTTACTGAGTTTTGTGGGGTTTGGGCATGTGTGGGCTATTTCTTGGTAGCCAGTGCTACTCTTGGCCCAAATAATGTGCTCATAAATGTCAGTCACCCCTCTATGTGTCCACTGGTATTTGCCAAGTGCGTTGGATGGTGATGTTAGTAGAATGCATGTGTGGATTACATTGATAGTATGATTATCTGTAACCCCAATGCAGAGAAGAAATAGGTATGTGAGTAAGAGGTGAGTGGATGGGTGAGAAAGAGAGAGTGAGACAGGGAGAGATGGATCAGGAGGAGGGGTGTTATGGCTCAGGATTTAACTGGCGACCATTATGTAACAGCTGTGGGTGTCAGCCGTGATATGGATCAGTGAGTGGGTGATGAGAAGAGATCGACATCGCCTCTCTAAGAATAACTTCTGTTAATTGGGACTAAATTAAGGGGGACTCATTGGGGACCTGGCTCATTCTCTGTCTTAAATTAAGGCCATTACAGAGATGGGTAGAGTTATTGAGATCAACTTGGTGACATTGCTGTTGCCTTTTGGATGAAATTATCATCATTTTATAATTTCTGTTTTGCCCCCACACAGTTTGGCAAACATTTTGCTGAAGAAAATAAAGGATGCAATTTCTAGTGTTGTTCCTTTCTACACTGGGAGTGCTTACAGTTTCTCATTCACTGCTGAAAACACTTCAAAAGCGAACAGTTTACTTTTCTCTAGCATACTCTCCAGAATATTGGAAAGAGTCACACACATATACACAGACACAAACAGAAATAATGAGAGGAGGAAGGAAACTGTGAGCTGTATGCCAAAAAGGCTTTCGCCTGGTAAATTGTAGTTCCCCATGGTACAAACAATGTTAATGTACCCTACAAAAGTACAACATGCCCCTTAAGGTCCTATTGTGTACATAAATGTTATCATGGGGAAAGGAACTTTTTATTCTCAACATTTTCAAAACAGAAAAATAAAACAAAAAAAGCTTGGAGACAGGGCGTGTGTAGCCAGTGTCACAGAATATCTAACTGAATCAGAACATGGTACAGTTCTATTCTGTAACTAATGGTGCTATAGATGTAACCTTGAGGGTGTTGTCACAGTTACAGGGTTTGTACCCCAAAGGTTGCCCTTTTTTCTGAGAGTGTAGAACCTCTGTATGTGACACACTGTTGTTGATATTTATTACTAAAGTACTTGACTGTTTCTTTCATCAGTGTATGGTTGCAGAGTGGCTAGTGTTTCAATATTGAGAGGGCCATGATAAGAGGACAGGGACTGACTTTTAGAGATTCACTCATGTGGCTCTTTAATATACTGAGGAGATTAATATGGTCTGCTTTACACTCAGAATCCTACAAAACAGAAACTGTTTAGGTAACATGCAAGTACTGCTGCTTCACTGTGTTAGCATGTCCTTGAGCAAAACTGTTCGTAGCAATCGGTGTGTAAAACTATTTTTCCTCTATAAAGGCCATTAACTCCACTAAATGGTGTATATCTGTCATCCACCTGTTTCCTGTCAGTGATGGACCACCGTATGTACACCCCTTACCAGAGGTCCTCAAATCTGGACCTTGAATCTAGTTTTGAGTCGTACATTTTGTAATCACCAGATCATATCTATCTGTCATATCAGTTACTATCTATCAGTAACTGCAAAATACAGTTTTGAAATTAGGATTCAAGGTTTGGAGCTTTGGTATAGTCCATCATCAGTAGTCTGTTTGCAATCACAGGACCACTGTTGACCAGATATTTTGATTGGTTGTCTATTCTCTGCCAACCCGTAATGCTAAGATGTCTAAAAACCAAAGCAACACCACTAGGTCAGATATACGTTCACCAGTGCCAAAGAATGACACTGGTTATCTCATTCCATTCACACCTGTCAAGGGGAGGGATATATAAAGCAGAAAGTAAACAGTCACTCCTTTAAGTTGATGTATTGAAAGTAGGAAATACTCTGGGCATGTTCTGCTGGGAAACACTGGGATGTTACTTTGCCTCAGTGGGTCAGAGCTGTTTCGGTGGCATAAGTGAAACTTACACAATATTAGGTGGTTTTAATGTCATGGCTGATCGTTTATAACTTCGTGTTTTTATGGAGTTGAATGCTTGGCCAGCAATGTGAAGTATCTCTATGGCCACACCCGGGATATTTTGGTAACTTGCCCTAAGTGCACTCAGATGATAATGGGAACAGGCAGGACGAAGGCTGCTTGTTAAGGACTAACACCGTCCTCCTACAGCTGCTGCACGTCTCGAGCTCCAGGACCCTCAGCCCGGGCCGTGGCGTGTTTCACTCGCAGCTTCTCCCCGAAAACCCGCCCGTCCTGGATGAGCTCTGTGGGCCTCTGCAGTATTATGTCATCGCACGGCGGCAGGACTCCGCCACCGCCTCAACCGGCTCGGGAGAAGCCGGCGAGTTCTTAAGGATCATGCATCAGAGAAAACGCGGCGGAGAAACGGCAGGTTGCGGATATAGAGCCAGAGAGCGTCTTAAACGCTCGTTTTTGAGCTGAAGTCCAGGCTTCGAGCAACAAAGCGGTCACACACTTCCTCGTGCTGCGTGAGGGAGAAGGCGGTGACGTTGGCGGCGGGCCGGCTGTAGCGCCGCGGAGGAGAGAAGACACAGCGAGGAGAGGAGGACTTTCACACTGTAGCTACTGCAGGAGAGTGCGAGATTGGTTGCTAACGGCTAAAACAGTAGCGGCGGATTAAGGCTTCATACATATACACGCGTGCGTGCGAGACAGCCACCCCCACCCGGCCCTCTATGTATCTGGGCGCCGCACGCGCGCCCCCGCCGCGATGTGCTCCGTGAACGCCGCGGACGAGGAGCAGAGATGGGTGCCCACGCACGTGCAGGTGCTGGTGATCCGCGCGCGTGGCTTGCGCGCCAAGGGCAAGCATGGCACGAGCGACGCGTACGCGCTCATCCAGCTGGGCAAGGAGAAGTACTCCACGTGCGTGATAGAGAAGAGCACGGAGCCCGAGTGGGGCGAGGAATGCTCGTTCGAGCTGCAGCCCGGCTTGCTCGAGGTGGGAGGCCGCGACGCGTGTCCTCCGGGCAGCTGCGACCTGACTGTCACAGTCATGCATCGCGCGCTCATCGGCCTCGACGTGTTCCTGGGCCAGGCCGTCATCCCCCTGGACAAGGCCTTCCACGAGAGGAGATGCATGAAAAACGAGTAGGTTTGTCCTATACTCTGCTTGTTCACTTACTTTACTTAATCACCACTGTGTGTGGAATGTAAGCTTGCACAGTAGTTCTACAGGCAGATGAGAGGAGTGTAAACATGATCTGAACTGGGTTTCTGTTGGCTTTGAATGAGCATCGTGCACACATCACTTCCAGTGCTCGATGTCCCAGCCCTTTTACACACACACACACGGACACACTGCTGCAGTCCTCAGTTCCGCAGTCACGCCCTCCTCGTTTTCAGTTTCAGCATGCTGGGGGGGATTGTGGTGAAGGAGGCCTAGAGAAACTCACTGCTCCTCAGAGTGCAGCTGCATGGCCTCTGTGTTCAATTTCCTATCAAGTGAACATGAATATGCCTCAAGGTCAGGGCATACACAATGTATGTGAAGAAACTGATGCCTGACTTTGTTGTAGATGTCATGGAGATGATGAGCAGCCAGTAGTCTATATTTCTGCTGTGTCAGCTTTTGGGTTATGTAAACTTAATGCAGAGCGAAAGCAGGTCTCAGCTGACATCCTCACAATGCCACTGTGTTCGGAACAGTCCACTAACACTGCCGCTTTCTGTTTTAAAGATCACTAAAGTGAATGAAATACGAAGAGAGGTCGGCTCTTTAAATATATAATCTATTTCTACTCAGAAGTTTATAGAAGCTTTACTGCTTCTATTGACTGTCCACTGGATTAGGGTGATGTGCTCTGTAAGCAGTCTAGAAAACACCCCTAGGAGACAGCTGACTAGGTGCTGTCTTAATAATCATTTCTCATAAATATCTTGGTAGGGCACCACAATTTGTTTTTTAATCAATATTGCAGTGTTGATCTGCAGTAGGCCGCAGTACTCTGGCCAGGCTTTAAATAAGAAAACTTTAATGTCATGTGACAAGTGTCCACTGTTATTTTCCACTGATTCAGTCTGGGACCCTGCTAATGGCAAACATTGGTGCAGATGGAGATCCCAACTTTTATAGTAGCTATGGTGCACCTAGCAGAGAAAATAGTAATAGATCCATCAAAGCTTATGTTTTGTTATTCACATATGCCTCAGATCAGCAGGAATGCTGATTCAAATGGCTTTGTTGCACATATTGGGATGCCAGACCAACAGGGATTTTAATGACCTCGCATTGAATACTGAGTTGGTCCCCCTTTGGAGCTATAACCGCTTCCACTCTTCTTGGAAGGCTCTCCACAAGAGTGTTTCTGTGTGAATTTGTGCCCATTCATTCGATAGAGTATTTATGAGGTCAGGCACTGATGTTGGATAAGAAGGCCTGGGTTGCCATCTCCGCTCCAGTTAATCCCAATGGTGTTGAATGAGGTTGAGGTCAGGACTCAGTGCAGGTCAGTCAAGTTCCAAACTCATCCAACCATGTCTTTATGGACCTTACTTTGTGCACTGGGGCACCGTCATACTGGACTCTTCCCCAAATTGTGTCCACAAGGTTGGAAACATGGTGGTGTCCAAATTGTCTAGGTATGCTTGGTTCACTAGAGGTAAGGAGCCACCAGAATGTATAACCTATCAGAATTAACCACAATTCAATTACGAGATGTGTCCCAATATTTTTGTCTGTGTATTTGTGTATTGACCCCAAATTAATGATAAAGAATCTGAGGTTTAATTGCCTTTTTAATTGTATCCAGTTTGCTCTCCACTGCCATCCCTGGAGGTGTTTACGGGAAAAAAAGAACATTTTCAGGTTAGATAAAGGGAGACTTCTCAGTCATAAACAAGAAATGTGTTTTTGTTTGTGAGAAACACAAGTGTAATCAAGATGAATATTCATCCGTACCACTTCCTTTGTATGTTCAGGAAACAGGAAATCACTTGGTTGGTGAGAAAGCTATGACTCAGAATTAGCATGCTCTTGCATTGATGCTTGCATCGATAGTTTCAAAACCTCATTACTCAAATTGGGGCAAAAATTGAGCTAAGCAGAGTATAAGGGGTTAATAGTGTTAAATCCAGAGGCTATGGTTTGACCTCATGCAGCCTGATATTCTCACTTACAACCCAGTAAAAACAGACAATGGGCAAGTGCTTTAGTGCATGATTCACTCGCTGCAACTGGTTCATTTACAGACTGTGCTGGTGTTGCCCCTGTTGGTGTGGGTGGAGTGTGTAGGCTGTGAATGGTGCATAAGTGTAAGAAACTATTAAACTATTAACTACTATGGTAATCTGTGCAACAGCTATGAACTTTGTTCACCAGCATTCACAGACTTTAAAACCACTATAGGGCTGGCCTGAATAATTTGAATACTCGATTTGTTAGCTATGCTATTCATTTTCATATGTTTTGATTGCTCATATTTAAGTGACAGAGCTAATCTGAATTCACAGCATAATGTAATATTTCTTCCAGCATTTTAAAAATCTTTGGGCTTTCTACAGTGGACAGAGGTTAGCTTAGGCTCCCTGACTGGTTTTAAAACCTTCCTAACGCAACATAAGGCCTGCCGTTTTGGAGATGTTCAGTCATCTTGCTATCACAGTTTAACCCTTATTAACTTCAAGAACTTCTGTCAAAGGTTCTGTCAGAGATTTTAAGAAGTCAGTGTAAAAGTCAGCAATCGCCACATCTCCTGTATTGGTTCATGTGGTGTGACAGACTTTCTCGAGTGCTCTTCAGAGAGTGGTCACCAGGTCTAACCATTGCAGGGGGAGTTGTGTGGTTAGGGTTAGTGGAAATTAAGTGAATATTGAAAATGAGAGAGAGGCCCTTATAATGTCCAGTTTGGCCTGTAGATTAGCATCTAGCTTATCTGAGGTGTTAACTCACTACTGTGAATCAGCCAATATGACTACATTCTTAAAACTCCCTGAATGGTTCTTTGCCTAAGCAAACCATTTTGTAAAATATTCCAAAACCATTGCATTGTATTGGCGGTTCTTTCAATAGTTCTTCAAACTTGGATTTATGTAAATGATTCTTCAAAGAACCATCCATTGATTCAGTGTTTTTTCTATTGCATTATTCCAACGGCATAGTCTTCACAAACTGTTTGGTTTTCTTTTGGTAGCAGCTAGTGTTGTTATGCTGCAGCTAGGGTGGAACACATTCACAGCTGTGTGTAAAATCTGTACATCTCTTTCAGCGTTGTTGTCACAGAACTGACACTCACCATTCTCCTTTTCATGTTTTCATAGTACCAAAGTAGCTCTTTGCATATGCAGACATGGCTAAACACAAACAGTCAGTCGTATACCGATCACCGGATCATATTTGATGACATTTTAAGTAGGGATGCACCAAATTTTTGGCCGAAAATGGCAAAAAAAATGTTAATCAAAATTTAATGTGACCAAAATCATGATGACGCAATCAACAACCGCAACCTGCACTCACCAGATTGGATTAGAGTCAACATGTCTGTAGTATGGGTGGTTTTCGATATATCCAAGAAAGATGCACAGAAAGCTGTTTGTAAAGTGTGCAATGCATCCACAAAGACTTTCTCAATGTCGGGATTAATTTATCATATAAATTCAAAACATCCCAATCGCCATGCATTAAGCACACAGGAGGCAAGACCCTTCAAGCACACCCACTCCGTCTGTGTTTTTGAAAAGGCAAGAAAGTTTTCCAGTGATTACTAATATATGGGCTGTGGCAGTCTTTCCACAGTTTATAAAGCACTTGTTCAGAATATTAAAATGCACTTGAATTCACTTGTTTTATGAGAGAATATACTTAATTATATAATATTTCAGCTATCTTGCTTCTAGTGGGGCCAAGTAAAATATTTTATTTCAAAATGTATTTTATAATCTGCATTGTTTAAATGCTGAATAAATATTTTTATAGTTTTGTAACAGATTTATTCTTTCAATAATTTAATAATAATTTCTTTCAGTGTTTCGGTTTTCGGCCAAGGGTTTCCTCAATTCCGGTTTCGACCAAAAATATAGTCTGAAATGAGTTAAAACATCACTTTGCAAACATGCAGATAAATCTGTTATTTCATTATTCATTATTTTGATGCATAGATCTTTCACTGATGAGACATGTCTAATGCACTTCTAACTTGTATACTATACATGTTAGTAGCACTTCAATGCTGTAAAGCAGGGACTGTGCTTGTGTAGACTTTGGGTGGGGAATGTTTAATTTCCTATCAGAGATTCTGGAGATAATGTGCATGGAATGGCACTTTGTTTGAAGTGTGTGTGTTGGGAAAGTGGGGTGTTGGTTGTATGCATTCCTTTATCAATTTTAAGCTTTGAAATGGTGTGACTCTGCTATCTTTACCAGAACACTGAGAATCTGTCAGCTCCAGCATGCAAGCATCCTTTCTCAACAAGGAAGTGTGAATGTGTTTGTTTGTGTGCAAGTCTCTGTAGGAGTAACTTTTGATTGTGGTCAAATTGCTTGTGCTGTGTGTACACAGCAAGTGTGAAATGGAAAAAAGTTTGTAGCGAACTAAATCTAGAGAAGCAAGATAACTGACAACTGGGCCAGGCAATTTGTGCCTCCTGGAACTGAATGTGAATGGGAGATGAATGAATGAGTGCGTACAAGTGAAGAGAGGAAAACACAAGATTCTCACGGAACATAAAGGAAGACCATGTTCTTTTTTTAGTCCTGTAACCATAGCAGCATGACTGTGTATGTATGTATGTGTTTTTATATATATATATATATATTAGGGCTGCACAATATATCACAAATTTACCGTCATTGCAATATCAACATGCACAATATCCATATCGGGAAAGACTGACTGGACTGCACTCAATGGTGTTTTTCAAAAAAAAAAACCACTGGTGTTTTTCACCCAGTGCCACAGAGAAGAGGGCAAAAAAACCACTCGCATATCGCATGTGATATCGCCATCGCAACACTCAACATTATCACATATCGCATGTTTTCCTAATATCGTGCAGCACTAATATATATAAACAAACTTCTGGCACTACACATTTTGTACTGAGTATGTTTGAATGAAAATAACAGATGGTCGAGATATGTATATGGAATGAAGAGGAGCATGAATTGCAGTGTTTTGTGGATACCCTGATGTTAATCTCATCCATCTCTATGGAGGAATGTTCATTTGTGTGCACATGCATGTATTGCACAGATTTGCAGATCAATATTGCTGATGGGCAGAAAGCTAAGACTTTCATTGGTTCTGCTTTGGTCAGCATTTGTGTGTGTGTGTGTGTGGGAGTGTGCATCTGGGCATGCTAATGCATATGTGTGCACATACTTGTACAAAGCTGGGGAAAACAGGAACGTATCCTATTTGCACTGTGTAATTTGATACAGTGTTTAAAGGGTGTAACTAAGAGGAGTTAAGGACAATAGAAGGCATATTTTTTCTGTGTGCGCTTGTGTTGTGTTCCCAGTGCAACGCAGAAATAAGTGTACACAGTATTATCATTCCACCTTTAGGGCAAAGAAGGACTGGGCAGCTTAGCCCTGCTGTTATGAACTTAGCAGTGACCTTTAGTTTTGAGCAAGCTTCCCTTTCACACTGAGCACATCTGAATGGTGTAAAAAAAAAAAGGGACAACAGTAAAGTTCACCTTATCACATTCTCTTGAGGAAATTCCATTAAAGCTATTGGAGCCAGTAAGAGTATAATGTGCCATGTATAAGTGATGTATGTTGACGAGATATGTTAAATTTGATTTTTTTATGGTCTCATGGGATGTTAAGACATTGAAGTGAAAGTGACCATTTGTCACACGTGAACACACCACTGCACACAGTGTGAACAGCACGAAATTCAACCTCTGCATTTAACCCATTCCCCAAGTGAAGCAGGGGGCAGCTGTGAACACAGCGCCCGGGGAGCAGTGCGTGGGGACGGTACCTTGCTCAGGGTACCTCAGCGGTGCCTAGCGGTCTTGGGAATCGAACCCGGACTTTCTGGTTGCAGGGCGAATGCCCTAACCACTAGGCTACCAGCTGCCCCCAAATTCCACAAACAACTGCTTTGCAGCTTTTGATTCACAACATGTTGTTTGGTTCCTTCTTGAGGTTTATTGCCCACATAGCTCTGTTGCTGGTTGCTTATTCTCATCAGATTATGTAACTTTTAGGATTAAACTTTCTCTGTTTGATCATGAAATGATCAAATACAAGACATGATTCACCATCACCAACTAATCAAACTCAACTCGATTCAAAATCTACACAGTCTAATCACTGTAAATCTGAGTTTATCAACTCTGGGATTTAGAAATGTGTTCTATCATCCTATGGTGCTGTTGGCCATGCATGCAGGTGCAGTAGTTACCTGAGAGGTCAACAACAGTACAGCCAAGAAACAGATATTTCACCTTGCATCTGTGTCAGGAGTGTTGAAGCAGGGACAACATGAAACTGTGAAGTGGAAGTGACCTTCATGAGTTTAGTCAGGATGCACTGAAATGTGTATCTTGTTTAAAAGGTTTATAGTTAAAATTATTTTAGGATGTTGTTCAAACAAGAAATGAGGTGAATGGTGATATGTCCACAAATGGCATCCAACTTGTGTCACAATCATCCATTAATTAAGGTAATTTCATAATCCTGGCACTTTTATTGAAGATGGGTTAAAAAGGAGTTGTCATTGATAAAAACATCTCGGGTTCAAAAGTTCAGTCTCACATTAAAATGTGATAAAATGAACCTTTAATAAATGTTAATTCAATTTAAGAAAAAACATTCTTGTTTTGATCAAAATTAGATATGTCACAATTTTTGGCACTCTTAGAAATTATTATGAACCAATTAAGGTTTTTATTTATGTTTCAAATTCACTTCAGACTTTTATGTGGTCATCCATTTCTGTTTGCACTAGGATATACATGAAGAAACATATCACTCTCTTAGTCATTCTTAAGCATGAGGTATATTATACATATATTATATTATTTATCATAAATTCTAATTAAAATGTACAAATTCACTACTAGAGCAATACTGTAAATCAACTAGAACTATAGTGAAGTGGAAGAGGATGCATGTTTATTTTAGCCTCGCACAGTCAGTAGGATGGTAAGAGAGACAAATTCTTCTAGGATCACAGTTAGTGCTCCAAAAATGCTACCATCTTCTACAAATCCCTAAGTGTTCAAGTACAATTTCAACACCACTTACACCGTATTTATGCATTTGGCTTAGGCTGCTGTCCAGAGCAACTTGTTTTAATGATGTTACAAATGTTGGTGTCTTGTTCCCTTTTGTTGCAGCATGGCATGATTGCCCAGATGGCAGCCAACAAACTGACAAACTGATAGGAAGTCTTTTTTTTAATCCAACTGCAAATGTGAGCACCAGGAGTTCACTAGATATTGCTGGGACCAGGTTCTGTGGCCAAACGGGACAAAAATGCAACAAACTTGCAAAGTAGGTTTGGCCAAAAAAGCAATGTAGAAAAAAGAGCCTCATTCACAATGTTAAACATGTTTTTGGGCTGGGTTTTTTTCAAAGGCACAGGGAAATGTATTATAATACATTGTCTAATAAGCTCCATGAGGGACCAAGAACTTTTAAATGGATCTTCTAGCAGGACAACGAAGCAGATACACACGAAAATAGTCCTAAGAACACAGAATCAAGTCTTTGACAGGGCCCTCTCAGTTTCTAAACTCTTTTGAAAACCTGTAAAGCGAGCTGAAGAGGAGAGCCCAAGAGAAAGGACCCTGGGTAATCTGGGGAGATAATGTATTGAGGACAGGTCTCTAATTTTCTTACTCTGTATTCTCAAATCCCAAAAAAAGATGATATCAGGAGATTGTTGTTGGTTGGCAACCAGAAGAAATATTAAGGAGGAGGTCAAGTGAAGTGAAAGTGACCATTTGTCATACGTGAACACACCACAGCACACAGTGTGAACAGCACGAAATTCTTCC
>JBBPDC010000149.1:11968735-11988921 GCA_037974485.1 Hemigrammopetersius urotaenia | reverse complement strand
GGACGGTACCTTGCTCAGGGTACCTCAGCGGTGCCTAGCGGTCTTGGGGATCGAACCTGGACTTTCTGGTCACAGGGTGGATGCCTTAACCACTAGGCCACCCAACTGCCCCAATAATAGTAGATGGTAATATTCTGGTAACATTTGTTTTGTTTTTTTAGACTAGCCTTGATTTCAATTCATCTGCTGCAGAGTGGAAAAGTGTAAGGTCATTTAAAAATGTTTTCTGAATTAATTTAATTTCTGCTTGTTTTCTCCTTTAGATGGTGCAAACTGCACTCTAAGACGGGGAAAAAGGAGAAGGAAAGGGGGGAACTTCAACTTACAGTACAGTTTACTCGCCACAACCTGACCGCCAGTATGTACGATCTCTCCATAAAAGACAAGCCTCGCTCTGCTTTTGGCAAGCTGCGAGAGCGCATGCGTGCCAGAAAGCGTGGTGGGAATGAGGAGTCTTCCTCGGCCATTGTTCCTGGGGGATATGGGGCACTGGCGCGGATGAGGGCGAGGCTGCCCAGCGACGGAGGTGGAGAGGAAGACTACGAGGACGATGAAGGTGGGGAGATGAGGAGGAGTAAGATGAGAAGTTTCTTCCTGCGAGGAAGGTTACGAAAGTCTTCAGATACACGCTCTAGCACCTCTCTGGGCTCAGAGAGCAGCGAGTCGTCTTCCAGGGGAGGCAGTCTCAGCCCTACTGCTGGTATCAGTGTGGTGGTCTCTGATCTCTCCAACTCCCCCAGTAATAGCAGCAACCTGACTGCAGACAACAGCCCAGGTAAATGTCACATATGTTAGTGTTATAAGAAAGTGCTTTGTTTATTGAGACCCAAGTCATTTGGTTTACTAAACAAATTCAAACACAAGTAAATAATTTCAATAGTTGAAGTTGTTTAGGACCGATGGCTTGAAGATGTATTTCAATGTTTTATACCAAGCTGGTATAGATTTGGAGCATGTTGAATACCACTGTATGAGTGCTGACAGCCATCAAGCATAAGCCCAATTGAAGCCCAATTTAATTCCACTCTTAATGGAATGATATTTTAAGCTATATTTTAATTAATTTATGGTTTTATATCAACTAATTACTTCAGTGTTCCAGCTAAAAGGTACTAAATGAAATAACTCATTTTTTAGCATCCTATTCACTGACTTCTTATTTGTTTGAAATACTAATTCTAAACATTATATAAGCAAATAAAAATTTTTTTATGGGGGTTAATAAAGTACAATTAGTTGATAACTAGAAAGGCTAGTAGTGTTGGCTTAAAGTCTTTCTACAGTGCAATGTGTGAACAACTGAGTGAAATGTCAGTGACAAATGTAAATATAAATCGGTAAATATAGAAAACTCTGTAAACATTACTGAATTTAGAAAAATCTAAATTCAGAATAAGCTGTTCTTATTACAAAATGCTTCCGTAAGTTTTACATTAGGCCAAATAGTAACCATAAGAAAAAACATTTGCTTATGTATATATACTTTCCAGAGGAGGACTGTACCAAAACAAAAACCTCTTTATTTTACTGTTTTTGTGCAGACATTCTATTCCCTAAAAAAACCTTCAAACATTTTTCATGAACTGTTACTGAATTAAACTCTCTTTGTCTTTCTCAGAGCACACAGTAGCACCCTCACCACAGGTCTCTCCTGTCAGGCTCATGTTTGATGATGAGCCATGTGACATTAGCATCCCGGTGCCTCAGTCCCTAACCAACAACAATGATGCCCCCATTCTCTTGCCCTCTGTCTGTGTGAATGGCAATCCAGTGGAGACGTCTCCACTTACTCACCAACCGCCTTCACTAATACTTCAGCAGCCCAAGCCACAGACCCAACAAGAGCCAAGCAAACTGATTCAGGCTCAAAAAGCAAAAATTCTAGAACCCAAACTCCAAAGCAGTCCTGAGCCTAAGAGCCAGCCGACTAAGGCAGAATCGAAGTCCAGACCAGAGCCTCAGCTGCCTGCCCTGGGGCTGCTCCAAAAAGGTTCTGCACTCTCCCTCTCCTTGCAGAACCTTTCTCGCCGTGGAGAAGAGCGTCAGAGTGGCGGCCCTATAGATGGCCGCCGCTGGTCTTTTGACAAACCTGGAGAAGAGGAGAGAGCTGCCATTGCTGCTGCGCTGGAACATGCTGGGCTAGTTCCCGATGAGACAGAGACAACCATTTCCGAGACAGAAGTTCAAAGCAAAAAGAAGCGGGGTCTTTTCTCACATGGGCGGGGCGGTGAGTCTGCTGGGAAAGGGCCAGCGTCGGGCAAAGAAGAAACAAGCCATGGCCAGCAGCCTTCAGAAGGAAAACACAGGGGATGGTTCAGCTCTAAGGACAGTAAACCCAGGTAACTAGCAATCTTACCTATACACTAGAGTAACAAACCCAGTATGTGTGCTGTCAATTGCTTCTGTGGCTCCAGTTTCGGTAGCTGCACTGCAGAGAGGGGTGGTGGTCTGGATATGTGAACTCCTGTTGATTTATCCCTTTGTCCTTTCTGTTTCATCTACATTTTCTCACTTTGTTGTCACCAAGCTGTTTGTTTTCTGTCTATTAGAGTTGTCTAAGCATGATGGATAGGATGTTTGGGAAATGGTCTTAACCAGTCACACTAGTTGTTTCTGTCCTAGGTGTTTATACTTTCTAATGAGTAAATTCATTGTTGTCATTCCACTGTTGTGTAGGGAAGAATATTTAGTTGGATAAACCGTTGTGGGATACAAAGACTAACACATGCACATACAATTATTACAGTCTACCTTGAAAGGCCCTATCCCAAACTACGGTGAAATCTTATACAATTCCAAAAAGCAAAGTATTCATTACGTTACTCTCCAGTAGAGCCCGACCAATATATCGGCAGATTTTAGTCATTTTCCAAACTATCGGTATCGGCATATATAATGACCGATAAATGAATATTTCAAAAATAAAATAAAAACGGACGAAACACCCTTCAACCATGTCATGTGTTGGCGTTGTATAGTTTGTCCACCAGAGGGCACTCTACACCGTCCCTGTTGGCAACACTCGTGTATAACGCGCCACACATCCTGCAACCTGCTGATTCAGCCAGAGTCGGGCAGAGAGAACCAGTTATCCGCGAGTGAGATCATCAGTGAAGTGTCTTCAATAAAACTGTTAATGTTTTGTTGCGTGTTTCTGAAATAAAAAAAATAAAAAATTTATATATATATATATATCGGCCGATATATCGGATTTTAAAACCAACACATATCTGTATCGGTATCGGCCTTCAAAATCCTTTATCGGTCGGGCTCTACTCTCCAGTCTTTTTCATTATGTGGATGTTTTGCACCGAAACAAATCTAACTTTACACTTTGTATTTTGTCCATGTTTTTTGAGGTTAGTGAAGACTGGTGCTGAATCAACTTTCATATTTTCACAGAGAAGTAATTAAAGAATTCAAGCATCAAATGGATTTTATACTGAAGCCGTATTATTTCACTGACCTAGATTACACTGACTTTCCATTTTTTATTCATTTGCTTTCCTCTGGTTCTGCTGCTCGCTCTCTTCCCCTGTTATGGCTGAATGATCATTATGGTGTTTCCTCCCTCAGCAGTGCTAGTGCTCTGCAGTGCTGCAATATACAGCAAATGTGGTGCTTATTCACTCAGTCAGTCACACACGTGCACACAACGTGGGGTTTGTTTTCTGCAATGGTGTTATAGAGCCCTGTCTCTGCTTTAAGTGCACCAACCTGCAGTACTAACATAATAATACCTAAATTGCCACTGCCCTAGGATAATAATGCTCTGAGGGTTCATAGTAAACAGACATTAATAATTTATGGTTCAGGGGCCGTATTACAGAAATGTCCTATCTTAAGCAAAAAGTTAAGATAGGACGATTTAAGATAGAATCTTATCTTATCTCGATTTAGGAATCCTAAAGCAATCTAATATCGTTTATCGACTTTTATGTCTGTTACCTAGCAACTAACGTAACATGTCATCTTGTGAAGTAACTGTTACCTGCTGCCACTGTAACTTTACGAGCTACAGTCCGTAACACTGTATCGTCAGAGTATCTTCATTACTGTCATCAAAGGATGGATGTTAAACAGCGTCATGTTCTGACCTTAAAGCCAGACGAACTGGCCAATATGTACAAGCTGTCATACACAACTATGTGAACTAAAGTATCTCTCTCTCTCTCTCCCTCTCTTTCTTTCTTTCACTCTCTCTCTCTCTTTCTCTCTCGCTCTCTCTCTGTCTGTGAAATTGGAACAGTTGTTCTGTAATGACTATTTTCCTAAATAAGATCCTAAACTGCTGTTACCATGGTTACTACACAGTTAAGATGGGATTTTCAAGTTTCTGTAATATGGCTCCTGGTATGTATGTTTTGTTTAGATGTTAAACTGATGGGGAAGATGTTGTCACTAATGGTGTGGATTGTATGTACTTCTTTTCACAGCCAACTGAGCGCTCGTCAGACAGACTCCAGCTCCAGCACAACTATGGTGCTTTCACCCCTTGCCCCAAGTTACCTCTCACAGGGCATGACTCCACAACATACTAACCCATTCACCTCACCCCCACCGCTCTCTCCTTCCAACCCTTTCTTTTCACTAATGCAGAAGAATCCTTTCTTCCAGGAGTTGTGTACACTTAATCCTTTAACTCCTGCTATACCCTCTCTCTTCAGCCCAGCACACAGCCAACCTGAGACACCTCCCTCCGGTACAAGAATCCTCACTCATCTTCCAGCATTAGACAAGGTGGATGGAGCATCAGAAATGGGCACCAATCCAAACAAAACTGATAGATCAGATGATCCCTTGGTGAATCCCCCCTTGATTGAAGATGGATTAAACCCTTCTAATACACTTCCTGACGTTTTAGGAAGTAAAACTAATTCTATTTGTGGTAACACCTGCAACACTGACCTCAGTAATTCTGCTGCTCAGGAAAATCAACAATTTGACTTTGACTCCTCCATTCCTCAGAACTCAAGCATGGAGTTCTCTGAATTGAACAAACTAGCCTGTCCTTTCCCTGCACTTTCAAGAGGCTCTGGTAATCAGGACAAAGGGAGTGCAATATTAGATGCAGAGCATTTTGTAGAAACACCTCAGATCATATGCAGCAGTTCATCAAGTGCATTTTCAACATCATTCAGATCTCCTGGGGTGCCAGCTCTTGGAGACAAATTGTTAGATCCTTTAGCGCATACAGTGGACAAGCTGATGCTCATCAGTGATGATATCCTGGAACCCACTGTCATGACTGGCCAACCATTATGCTCAGACCTTCTTGACCTTTATGCAGCAAAGTCATCACAAACAGGATCGAGTGACTTCAGATCACATGATGTAGAATTGAAAGAGTCTTTCATTAAAGACATAGTAGACTTGGAGGGCTCTCTTCTTGCCCATGCAACAACAGACCTTTCGAACAGACTGGGCACTAGTGAATGTACATTAAACACAAGCATGGTGACAAAAGAGAAAGATGATGCAGGTAAACAAGGGTGTATTTTTATAGACCGAAATGAAGTTAGACTTGTTGGAGAAGGTTTACTGATTAATGACATGAAAATCATTGTGCCTTCCTCTCCAAGTTTCTCTAGCAATATGCCTTTAAAAGAGGAGATCTATGATTGTCAACATGATCCACCTGGAGGAAACTTCAAGGTTGATGTTTTTTCTGGAAGCCAGCATGAACATCCGGAGGTAGAGACATCATGCAGTAGCAAACAGATGCTGTCTGTAGGTTGTCTCCATCCTCTTGGTGCCAGTGTAAGCATGGGAACAGAGCCAGCTGCTCGAAAGCTGAACGTAGCACTGGCCCCTAGCCTTCTCTTCAACAGCCTGTATACAAGTGCAAACTCTGATCAATACCTCACCTGTAGTTCACAGCAGGGGTCCCTGTCCATGTCCAAGCTCTCTGAGGAATACATGCCAAACCATAGCCCTTTTCATAACGCTGAACAAAATGTCTTCTCCCGGGCGATATCTCAGAGAAGCGTGACAGAAGTACAGTACGACCAAAATAGACCTGAAATCTTTGAAGAGCCAAAAAATGACACCTCAAACCCACAAGAATTTCATACCATCATGCTAAAAGATGCTGCTTCACAGAAAACTTCAGTAACGTGTGACAACATCCAAGCGTCCATGCCTGCTGCTTTTACAAATAAACCAATACAGAAATGTTCTCTTTCTGTGAATGCAATGCTTAACCATGACTTGCTACAGGAGGAAACTTTGCCCAAGGATGTTACCACTCAAAAGATGTTGGCAAGGCCAGAAGATGTTGTGAAGTTTGACCCTCAAACATGTTCCACATATGCTCTACAAAATGAGGCTTTTTGTCAGCCTGCTGAGAATATACAAGGCTCTGATCCTCCATTCGAGCCAATCTCCAGCATTACCCAGGACATAGTTAGGTCAGATTTGCTGCTAGAGAACATTTTTGTGCCTCAGCCAGCTGCAACACATACTGTTGACACAAACACCATCCAGCATCCTACGTCTATAGAGACATGTTCAAATGTGGCATCGCGTCCTGAATGTACTGAGACAGAAACCAGTGGTGATCTTAACATAGCTAGTCCTTACTTGGAAAGCTTGAGACCCCGGCCCTCTATAGCGAAACCCTCGAGCCTGGACCAGTGGACCCTGCACTCAGGATGTGATCTCAACTTGAATTCTCCTCTTTCTTTGCCTGACCTCTCACCCATATCCTCTTCCACGCCACATGTAGCAGCAGGCACTAATGCTATACCACTGTACCCCTTCCCAGTATTATCCTTCAAACCAGCACATTCATCGCCAAGTACTCTGCTAGCTGCTTCCCCTTTTTCCCAGGAAACACATCAGGTGCCATCGCATCTCAGCAGGTGAGGTTAAATGGGTGGTGGTTGATGAGGAATCAGACTGAGGGTATGTGGGTGTGTAATGCAGTCTTCATGCAAATTTCATGGTATCATACACACAAGATAATGAAGGTCAGTGAAGCTCCATAGGTCTGCATCAAATCTGCATTACTCAAGACATCCTTTTCTTTATCATGGTAAATTAAGTTTACATGTTGGTAAGTTTACTTACACCATGTGGGCAAATTGAACCGAATATGTAAGATAACATGCTTTTAATCTTATTTTGATTTTTTTTGTTCTTTTATGGGGTTGTATGTGGTGGTTTGTTTTTGGGGTGTTTGGATGTCTTCTTTCTCAACAATATTCCTGGCTTTCCTTTATGATCTTGGACTTCTTATTTGTCTGTGGTGTCTATACATTTTATGATATTTCCATAGATATGCACCCAAGTACGTACTTATTCACTTGCTGCAGTGGTGTCTACATTAATTATCCATTTCATCAGCTCCACCTACCAAATAATTTGACTGTCGTTTACTATTACCGACTTTATTAGTAAACCGTCTGTGCTTCTGCATTATTTGTTAGCATGACCCCCCCCTTTACAACGTTCATGACTGGTCACCCCTACAGGACCAATAGTGATCACTGATCAAGTATTATTTTTATGGCGGATCATTCTCTTTTTACCAAATGTTTAAGCTCTACATGGTGGAGCTGATCTGGACATTTAATATTTCAAGGGTTGATTAAATACTAAGCACTGTGACTAACATGCATGTCTTTCTCTTCACTAGACTATGTTACTATCCTCTTGGATATACTGGCTTTATTCTTAAATGGAAATACCAAACAAAACCTTCAGAAGTTACTGTCAATAATTTCACAAATTTCTTTTCATCTCTCAGCCCACATCCAGTGAAGCCACTTACTCCTCCTGATGAGAAGAGATCAGAAGGTCGATCGGTGTTGGAGAAGCTAAAATCCACCATTCATCCTGGCCGGAGTCACCATGGAGACCAAGAATCTGAAAAGAAGGTATGAATAGATTAGGCAACCAAATCGTAACAAAAAGGATGAAGTCTGTTTTCATTTTGACTTTCTTTTTTCATCTACATGACTAGAGCGGCTCTAGATTTCAGTAGGACTGAAGTCTGGTCCAAATTGTTGGACAAAAGGTTGCGCCACACCTCCAAAGGTGATCCCTTGGCATGACAACTGTGTGCCAGTAGATCGACAGTAGGAGAGGGGACTGGTCTTCTGTCTTTTGTCTTTGACAAAAGAGAACTTGGCCAATGTGTGTAGTAGGGCATTAATGACTCCCAGTTTTTTTCAAGTCGACTCATCTGTCAACAAGTTTGATGACATCACACACGCAGTGGAGAAACACAGCCCAACATTGAGCAACTTTTATTGAAGTTCTCTGTACATTTACAGCATTTATCAGTAACACTAACAGTCAACATGACAACATGACAATTAAACAAAACAATTAAACAAAACTAAACAAAGGCTAATGCCTTGGAATTTATGGTAAATTTAAGTGTACAACAGAAAGCGGGAATGGCTTAAGTAGTGGCAGCCACTCAGCGTGCTCTCGACTGGATGAGTCCTTGTAGTGCTAGCATTAGCCATGTTAACTAGCGGAAGCCGTTTTAGATGGCCGTGCAGAACGCTTGTACTTTTATTGTACTTTAACACTGACTTGCAGATTGTGCAGGTGACCGTGCTGTTTGTGTGTCTAGAGTTAATTATTCCAGTATCTCCACACATGTGATGTGTCTCTGTCTTCTCTGCTGCCATGCCTCTCGTCTTGTTGTGGTCTCATGTTTAGATTCCCATCGCGCCAACGTTGCCGGCCTTTTAATGAACAGACTATAATAATTGGATAAACCAAGGAACGCGTGTCAGTGTAAGCCAATTAGAGGCAGAGATTGCATCGGCTTGTGCCTCTGAAGTCGACTAGTGGACTTTTGTGTTAATGCCCTAGTGTGTAGTAGCGCTGAGTAGTGACCGATCCTTTAATTTTCAGCCAGTGTTAACGTTCCTTATTATTGTAAATGGTGTTTTTTTATCTGCAGGACTCACTGAACTTCATCAATTTGATAAGTTTGTTAGTCCACATCTCTAAAGTACATCAGATAGCATAGCAAGGTACCATTAAGAAAAAATGCAAATATATTGTGCAGTACAGTAAAAAATACAAAATTTCACATTTTCATCTATCCCTTACCTAAACACAAAATCACACATTCATTTTTTTGGGATACATCTCACCCATCAGCTGAAATGTGGGTTTTTAAGTACTTCTACCACTTCTACAAGTTTGGCAGTCGGTTGTCTATGGGAACTGAATTTAAAAAGGGAACTGAATTTGAAGAAGTTGGTGAGACATTGCATTGGTACTATGAAAAATGCATTGTCCTATACTATCTCATCCCAGTTTTTCTATCATTTCTGACTGGTGGGCCCCAGTTCTTTAGCATATCTATTTTTGCTGAATATACCTAATCTAACAAATGCACTAATTTTGTTAATTAGCAGATTAGTTTTAGTTCAAACAGGGCTGTTACCTGGCCCTCCAGGATAGGAACTACTTATCCCTGCTTGCTGCCAATTTATTACTTGCTTCAACCGGAGTTAATTTCCCATTTAATCAGACACATCATATTTGTGCAATTTGTAGTGCACAAACTGCACAGTTTGCCAGCTGGCCCTTGGGTAGATGCAAAGTAACTTGGTGGCTGTTGAGATTCTTATTGTAATGTTTCTTCCACTTTCTCTCAGCTCCTGGTGGAGGGTGGAGGCTCCTACTACCATCTGAACCACAGTGAGCTGGTGTCTCTACTACTGAAGCGAGATGCTGTACTCCAACAGGAAAGGGAAGAGTATGAGCACCGGGGGGTGTTGCTGGAGAAGCGGGAGGTGGAGATAAAGAAGATGAAGGTCTTAATCCGAGATCTGGAGGATTACATTGACACCCTGCTTGTCCGCATCATGGAGCAAACGCCTACGCTGCTGCAGGTCCGCTCCAAGATGAAGTGATCTAGCCAGTGCTGGGCCTACCTTTCACTAACCCTCCACGAAACTTCCCCAAACTTTGGGCAGATGTCGCAGCCCTGCACCGCTACTGCTACCATGTAAATGTAGAGTACAGCAATCGACATTATTGAACAGGCAGAGAGGAGATGATGTATATTTGGCATGCTTAATTGTATCCAAATACACCTTGATCTCTACATGGAAGCCATACTTGGCAGGTACACCCCTACTATGGCAGAGCTTAGAGGTTGCGCCCACCTCCCTAAAGTCTATAGTGTGAGGAGAAATTTGACTTAGCTCCCATCAGCTGATGTTCACTTCTCGCGACAGATGTCACAGAGGTGCAGCTGTCCAGCTAGTTACCAAAACCACTGATCGAATATAGGGAGATGTCTTTCTGAATAGATTCTGATGCTCGAAATGTTGCATATTACCAAATTCTCTCTTTTTGGCTCTTCCTTTCCCATCACATTAATGGGACCTAACATGTTTTAACATGCAATGTTATGCTGCTTGAATAGGCTGATTCTGGAGAGAAAGTGTGATGAAGAAAGGGAGAGAAGGAAGTGGGAAAGGAAGCAGAATCGGCCGGTTCTGAATCTGCTTGTGCCTCCTGTCGTGTCTTCCGCACTTTACTGACGAGCATAAGAGCAAAGGCACATACTAACATGCTGGCTCCCCACTCCCCATCTGTGTCAGTCAGTCAGTCAGTCAATGTCCTCCCTCTCCCTGCTTGAGCTAACGCACGTACATCGCTACCAGTGCTTTCAGGTGTAATGAACAGGATATGTACTGTCCTTACTGCATATATGCCACTCTGATTAAATGCCAAACGCTGCCTTATCATATGTCTCTGTTCTGTTGTCGCTGAAACCATCACTTTTATTCAGCTCTGCGCCTGACCTTGAGGTCTAACTTTAAGGGATGGTGCATTTAAACTTGATTACCAACAGACTGTTAGGTTAAGTCAGGTGAAGACATAGGATGTATCTGCCTCATTGTGGAGCGGTGGGCAAACTTGAGAGAAAGAACGATAAATAAGACCTACTAAATGCCAGAAGTTGCTATAATTCAGTGTTAGTGTCCTGCACAGCTGTGGCACTGGCCCATGTCGGTGTCCTTGCGGTGTTACTTTGATGTTACTCTAATGTTGCCACTAACAGTGTGTTTTGCAGTGTAGCACTATGTGTAGTTGTGTGGTAGAGGCCTATGTTACAGCACTTTCCAAACCACACGCACACTGGAAATGGTTCTTCCTTAAGAGCATAGGAAATGTACTGAGTGAACACAAGTAGATGCACATACACACTGCACTAGCTCATTCTCTAAACCTAAGATATTTACAGTATTCCTGTGCTACTGTAATTCTCATAGTCCAGCCCAGCTAGGAAAAAACAGAGGTCAACATAATACATCAAAGACTGAGAGTTCTCAAAGACCTATTGAAATAATTAGAAGCACTTCACAACTTTCATGTCATGCCTCCCATTCTGTTCAGATCTCTGTCTCGTAGACTGCTCACGTGCGAATTGAATGATTGGGCTCGTACTGTGTCATTCAACTGGACTCGTATGGAACGGTTGAGTTATCAGAGATTGAAGTTTACAGTTCTTTCTAAATTATGCTTTACATTCATGTCTTAAAAATATATATTTTCAGGCTTTCTTGCATTTTTATAAATATGTTTAAGTTTAATGTTTGGAATTCTATGCTATCTGTTCTTTAAAAAAGAAATCTGTTCACTTTTCTGTTTAGAAAATGGCATGTTTATTTTCTTTAGCTGTTAAAGGTTCTGATTTAGGTTTTTCTTTGGGATTTCTATACCTATTATTTTTTCCAACATACTGTTCTCACGCACTATGACTGTGTTCATCAGGTGTTCTCTTTAGAAGTTAGTAATAATAAAGAAAGCAATAGAGCAGAGGGCTAGAGGGCTGTGGGATCTTCCGTGCAGCCTACAGTCCAGTTAGGAGATACAAGTGCTCTTGGCTAAATGTTCTGGAATGTCAGTGGGAATGAATGTAGAAACGATGTGCTTTTAATTGTAGGTTTAATAAAATAATCAAAGCTGCATTTCTGTAGAACCTCTGGTAATTTATTTGAAAATGTAAACATAGTTTACCGCTCGTACATGTTGGTTTCTGCAGATCATAGACGCTCATTTATGGAATACAAGATAAATTTCCATTGGAGCTGCAAATGTTTTATTCTGAATAAAATAGTGCACATTGCATTGTTTTAGTCATTTACTTGGCCTACATTTCTCAAATCTGATTTGATTTTGATTTTTTTTTTATTTGTGGAGGAATTAGTGGAGAGGACAGCTCTAGGTGAACCTTACAGGTCATGATGCATTTAAGAACTGACCACTCTGCAGGAATCTGGAACTGTTTTGTTTTATTTTACTGAATCCTCTCCGGTGTTTCTCTGAGGTGCTCTCTTTGGGACGTACAGGTTGTAGTTCTATGACTGTCTGCAGGGGGCAAATGTTTGCTTGTTTGATTACAGACTATTGAAAGATGTGCAGTCAGAGACTCTTTATGTTCAGCTCTCTGATCTGTCCTTTTGCATCTGTGTCAATAAACTCTTTTCACTTTGGGATGGCATTTTGATTGTGGTTTTTTTTCCAGACTGTAAGACCAGCTTGGAAGGCCTGCAATTCACACAATACACTGAAGGAGAGCAAAAAGTGAAGCATCTCTGGCAGTTGCACTACAGATTTTTAAATGTTTATCACCAGTACATATAGGTAGGGCTGACTGTCAGAACCTTGTGAAACATGAGCAAACATCTGGTGACCAAGATTTGATCACCAAACCTGACTGATCCTCAAACCCTCTTACAGCCATGATGTTAGTTGAATAGACAGTGGTTCAAATGACCATTTGAGTAATTTTAATATGGCCATGCTGGCAGTGTGTAGTGCCCATATTGCAAAACCTATTGGGAAATATTTATCTCAGCTGTATGATCAGCCAAACAGTGCTGTCAATAGGTCAGTTTGGCTCAACAGACCACAAAAGGCTTTTACAGACTAATAACTAATAATTGTAATTAAACAACCTAGATTTTCATGGTTATAGTTAAAGCATTTCTGTATCAGTCTTTTTGTGTGAATTTAGAATAGGATACAATTTAGAACAGTTTAATAATACAATTACAGCATACACTATATGAACAAAAGTACTGGGACACACCTGTTTTCCAGTGAAGGCCAATCTTCATGCTTCAGAATACCGAGACATTTTGGACAACAGCATGCTTCGAATTTTGTGGACAGACCCTTTTCTATTCCTGCATGACTGTGTCCCAGTGCACAAAGCAAGCTCCATAATGACATGGTTGGGTGAATTCTGTGTGAATTCCTTTGGGATGAACTGGAACGGAGATTGTGAGCAACATCAGCGCCAGAGTTCATAAATGTTCCACAATGAATGGGTACTAATTCCCACAGAAACACCCCAAAATCTCGTGGAATACCTTCCAAGAAGAGTGGAAGCTGTTATAGCTGCAAAGGAGGGATCAATTCCATATTAAAATCTATGTCATTGAAGTCATGCTGGTGTAATGGTCAGGCGTCCCAATACTTATCCATATAGTGTATAAATGTATGCAGCAGTGAAAAACAACACTACCCACAATGCAACGAAGAGCCTATCACTTCCAAGGTGGGCGTGCCCACTGTCTATTTTGAGGTTCATGTGGCAGTGGTAGAGGCGAACTCCAGTGTTAATAGTGTATGACATTATATGATCAAGCATTGAAAGTGTGCATGGGGTCGTCTTGCTCCAGCATGGCAGAATCCACAGAGTACCCCGTGTTTAAACTTGGAGAGTCTCGTTTTGACCAGGTAAAGTCACACACGAGGGTGCATGCACCCGCCTCAGCGTTTCTACACCCCTGCTCTGCAAGTTGCAGCCGGGTTGCCAGTTTGGTGCGCGCTGCTAAAAGGGATAATAAAAAAAATAACGCTTTTCTCTCAGTATCACTAACCAAAGCATGGTGTGTTGTTCAGAGAACTCGTTCTAACAGAGACCCCTGTTGGTGTGATAATGCTACTGGTTTTAATGTGCCAAATAAAACAGTAACGTCGAAAAAATATTGTCTGTGGCTAAATGAGGAAATTAGCCTGCGTAAAGGAGACATCGGAAAGTGGCTCTGGCGACCTGTTTAACGATCCGATGTGAAGTAATGGTTTGGTCCTCAGAGGTAAAAGAAGGAACATTTTCTGACAGTGTGATCCAGAGATCTGGTGTAATTGCACCGCTAACGTCAGACATGAACATCTGCACACTGCCGTCTGTTCCCAATATCATGCAGCAGAAACGGTGCGAATGATAGAGGTTGCCACTGCGCACACACACACACACACACACACACACACACACACACACACACACACACAAAAAGTTTAATTGCGTCTGAAAAGTTTCACAGTTTATGAACGAGCAAGACAGTTGGTGCTCGCCTGTAATGAGGCAGCCACACCTGGTGCACAAAAACAACTGGTGAGCCCTTATGTCAAGTCATGCACTGCAGCAGCTGGCGCTTAGCGTCTGGAGAAAGTTTTTGGGACCTGGAAGAAAAAAAATGGAATATATGATTCATTTTAATTAATTCTAATTAACCAGATAAAAGCTTTTTTCCCCTTGAGACAACTTCCTAGCTTTCATATAGCCAATCTGCTTTGTCTAAAGATAAATCAGGTAATAAAAAACTCTACTATTCATATTACTAGAGATAATTAATTGTTCAGGATTGTTTAGTTTTCTCTCTGTTTCAGGGGACGTTTTATGGTAGATTAAGGCATTTCCTGGCAGTGATTGACCCTCGCACGCTCTTTGTGTCAGAGGTATGTGAGCCCCTCTTTAACATTCCTGGTATAGAATGAAAACACGAGCTCGTCAGGCTACAGGGTAAAGAGAGACTCATTGAAAAAAAAGTGGCTTTATCTCTCAGACTGAATATCACTAACTGAAAAGTTAGTGGTCGCTGGTTCTTAGTCACAGAAATGTATGATCCCATAGCATTTGGTGCAAAAAGATTCACTAGAATGTAAAATAAACCTTCCATATATCAAGGCTCGATTTTCACCTGTCTGTAAATGTTGTGAATACCTTTTTTTTTCCTAGAGTCGTCTTAGAGAGTCCATAAAACTCTTGGAGTCCTTCAAAGATGGCACCTTACCTGCAGGTGTGACTAATGCTCAGGTAAGGTTGCGTAGAACAGCACATTTTTATAGCACATAAAGCATAGACAGTCCGATAAGCTCTTTCGTTAGGGAATCTTTTGGATGCTGGACTAGATCGTGTTAAATGTACTTTGATTAGCCGAGAAGATCACCAGGAAGGAGCTGAAAGCATATTTCATCAAGCACTTTAGGTCACTAATGAGGCTGTGTAGCCAGTATGTGTTACAGTGGGAGAAATAATTATTTGACCCCCTGCTGAATTTGTATAATAAATTGTAAGTTTGCTGACTTACAAAAAAGAACAGTCTCTAATTTATGAGGTAGTTTCATTTTTCTAGAGAGAGACAGATTATCAACCAAATATCAAGAAAAAACATGTTACATAAAGGTTAAACATTGTTTTGCATTTTACTGAATGAAATACATATTTCACCCCCTACAACCCAGCCAGAAGTCTGGCTCCCACAGACTGGATGTGTGCCCATGTTACACACAGATTACAATCAGTCTATCAATTACAGATTACTCCTGATCTGAACTCCTTATGCACACCTTCCAACAGAATCAGTTTCTTCCATTCAAACCTCTCCACCACCATGGGCAAGACCAAAGACCTGTCAAAGGACGTCAGGGACAAGTTTAGACCAGCGTGAGGCTGGAATGGGTTACAGGACCATGAGGTAGAAGTTTGGTGAAACTGTTGGTGCAATTATTTGGAAATGGTAGAAATATAAAATGACCGTCAATTGCCCTCAGTCTGGAGCTCCATGCAGAATCTTACCTCATGGGGTATTTTATATTCCTTCCATTTCTGAACAATCACATCAACAGTTGTCACCTTCTCAACAAGCTTCTTGCTGATGGTCTTGTAACCCATTCCCGGACATCCTTTGGCAGCTCTTTTGTCTTGCCCATGGTGGTGGAGAGGTTGGAATGGAAAAAACTGATTCTGTGGACAGGTGTCCTTTATACACATAATAAAAATGAAAATGAAAATAAAACTTTGTGTCTAAATATAATTTTTTCACCCTATCTTCGGTCTCTCTAGCTTTGGGAGGCCCAGAAGATAAAACAGGTGAGTCTGAAATGTTCTTAGATAATCTTCAGTGATTCCTAAAAATGTTTGATACCAAAAATCTTTAACAGCTTTTACACTTGCCTGATGTTTTTCGTTACGTTAGCATCATGCATATTGGGCCATACGAGTTCAAAGATGACATATTGTGTGAGTCAGATGTAACAATGTTTTAACTCTAAAATGAATAATAAATTAATAAAAATGTGCACAAATAATTGCACATTTTATTATTGTCGTAAGTACAGTCTAAAACAAAATAAGCTAAAACAAAACTGAAAGATCTCCAAAGCTTCCTTTCTCACTTATATTTCTGTTAAAAAGTTGAATAAGATAAACTGCAACTCTAACCTACAGATTAATCAGCCTGACTGAACTCTTTAGCCGTTAAGCTTGGTTGTAAAATATATTTTATTTCAGAATGCATGATTTTTAAAAAGAAAATTGCAGTTTGTCAGTTTTTGTTACACACATTCTGTGTACATCAGCTAGTTTAGAGATGGCCAGTATTTCTGACTTTAATTTGAAATGACAGGTTCTTGTCTATATAATGGTAACAAATAGACATGTAGGCAAACACACACTGCAGGGGTACAGCATTAAGTGAGTAGAATCACAGGTAATCTTGTTGTTTTCCCTCCTCTTCTTACACCCTTCTCTTCTCCCTAACTTCTGTCACCCTCAGTGGGTCTGGTGGGTCATTACACCTTCAGGCCATCCTCCATCCAGACACTGGAGAAAAGATCCCCATGCCCTTTCGCATGTCAGGTGAGAGTGCGAGCATGCCTCTGGAGTGCCTGTGTGTGTATGTCATGGCTGTTTGCTCCTTGTTACCAGCCTTGGAGACGTGGGCAGCATGGCAGGGGGTCTGCACAAGCTGAGTGATTGGGAAAGGTCACACTCAGCTGGGCTCTGATTAAGGCCTCTGCCCCCTGCTGTCTGCAACTGCTGTTGGGCCTCTCAGAAATGGGAGTATTTTAGTCTGGTGTTAGCACAGCTATTTAAAGACAGGAAAGGGAGAGAGGAAGAGTGGGTGATGGCCTCCACCGGAATGAACGATAGAGGGTTTTAAGATTAATAAGAGATTTATTACCATGTGAAAGGTCAGTGATGATAATATGTGAGAGACTATCCATAGGATAATTAAACCGCATAGTGACTGATATAGTAAGGTAATCCACATCACTTTACATTCTTCACTTTCCTTCTCAAAATAAAGGTTTTCTCACACTCTTACATTCTGTTGCATGTGCTTTTTCGTTATTTACTGTTAAATATTTTTCACTGTCTTTTTAGGTTATATTCCCTTTGGTACCCCAGTGGTAAGCGGCATGGTGTCCAACATAAAAGAGCAGAATTGTGCCCAAGTCCAGTTGCTGCTCTCTATTTATGAATTTCAACATGGCCAAAAATTGCTCAAAGAGGAATTCCACCATATTTTTAAAAAAATTATTTCATTAGTAAGAAGTTAAGATGTAAACAAAGTCATGTGTTTCGATTGGAAATGTTCTGGATAAATGTACAGACTCTGAATCGTTCACAGTTGTGATGATGGAAACAACACCTCTGGAATGTGGAATGCTTCTAAAAGATTCTTCACAGGAAATAGACAAGACATAGAAAATTGGCAGGAAATAGACAAACTATTGCCTGTGCCTTGTTTTATGATAATTGACCTCAAATATTTTTAAATCTTGTTCACCTTTTGAAATGGTTTGGCAAATCAGCGCTGTTGGGCAAAAGAGTATTTTTTAAATTGCGTTATTTGATCATTTTCTGTGGTATTGCCATTGGCATTACTATTGGCATTACAAATATGAACTACAAATATTTGTAGGGTTAGTGGTCTTTTCAGATAACAAAACATGCCTGACTTTGTGATTAATTCACCCTTCTGCCTGGTCCAGAATCTTGACCAGAAGTCGGTTAATTTCTCTACAGTTCAAATCTACTTGATCTCATGCCGGGCAACTCTGAATTACTTTGTTTACATCTCAACTATTTAATTAAGTAGAATTTTAAAATGTTGTTTGAGACAACCTTTAGTTCCCTAAATACTCTTTCAGTGCTTGTTTCTATGAAGAACCATTTGTAAAATGGTTTTCCTTTTCTGATAGGTTGTAGGCCTTTTACTTCCCAATCAGACCCTGGTCTCCACCATCTTCTGGCAGGTATATCTCTATTCCTTGGCCACTAATTCACATGATGAAAATGTTGGTTGTTGCTTCATCTGTATTTTACTGTCTTATTTTATTCAATCTCTTGTTTGTGTCGTTTAGTGGCTGAACCAGAGCCATAATGCCTGTGTTAACTACTGCAATCGCAACGCTTCCAAGGTGCAGTATTAGGGTCACAGTACCCTCGAGGGTGTAGCAGGAGCTATTAGTTCAGATTGAAGAGCACTGTTGGGGGTCATATTTATTCCATTAGGCCCAATTGCAGTTTAATTTGAGTCCAGTTTGGTAAATCTGTTTGGTAAAAAGTTAGGATTTAAATCCTCTTAAATTTAATAAAAACGAACCCTCTTCAATCTCTACAACTAATTATTAGTTTAGTCAAATAGCCATTATTCAAGCTCTGTCTTGCTATTTTTTTTGCCTGTGCTATTCTCACAATATTTCTGTAAATATTTTAATTTTAATTTAAACGAATTGGTTCTTGTTTGTTTGTAGCCCACACCGTTCACACAGTTCTTCAAAGGATACATTGGTGCTGTCAGCAGTGCAGTTACCATTGCAGTGAGTTTACAAAAGCATGCACACATATGACAGGAGGCTCTATTACTGAAGCCTGCCGTACATGGTGTGATGATTATATTCCATTGTTGATGTCAAGAATAAATTTGTCAGGCAAACTGATGTAGCGCGATTCCTCCTGCACCAGTCGCTATTCTCTAGTGCACAAAGCTCAACACATGTGTCCATATGGCCACGCCCCCCTGTGTACTCTAGAGCCAATTAGCTGCCCTGCTGGGCGGCGGTTTGATGCCCTGGGGCATGACAACCATAACCACGGTGACGGCAGCTACAAATGGCCCCATGCCTGTGGGAAGTGGAGGGAGGGGTCACTAATTAAAACTCAAATCTTGCTGAAGCCCCCTGCTGGGGAGGGGCGGGGGAGAGCAGGGAGAGAACTGTTAGATGGCAGTTAGACGGGCCTGTAACAGGAGCTGTTGGAAATGACCAGAGACTCCCAAAGCAAGGCAAGAAACAACTTCACACAGCCTGTCATGACCTGTCACCAAGCCTCGTGGTTCCTTAGGGGACCCATGGTCCTCATGGCGCACAGGAAAACAAATTTATTAATTCAGTACTAGAGTTTTCTCCTCAGGAGTTCATCTAAAGTCCACACTTGGAGATTAGAGAACATTTTCACTATGTTTATGAAGCTCAATGACTATGAGCCTATTACGAACTGAATTCAGTCTTGATTTCCCCGTCGCTTCCATCCACTAGCTGTTCAGCAGGATAATTTGAAGTGCTGCGATGTTGTCAACAGATGTTTTGTGATTATGAGTCAGGCAGGACAGGTTTAATTTATTAATGGTTATTTATAACTGTGTATGGACGTGTATTCCAAATGGCTGGTTCTGCCCTCATGTTACTGTTCTTGTTTCTTCATCTTAGTCTATGCTCAGTCTCAAATAAAACTTTAGTTTTTTTTTTTAGGAGTTACATCACCCCAGCTTACAAAAGCATAGTGTGTTTCATATTGTTCAAGTTTTTATAGTTATTTTTAGGGATAGGGTCGTAGTTGCAGCCTAGTTTCTGGAAACTTGATAGAGGGTTTGATTAGTTTTGCATTTATGAGCTTAATTTTCATTCTTTGTGTGTGTCCATGTGTGTTTACACATGTGTGTACTGTATAGGTGGGGCTAAATGTTCTGATTCAGAGAGCTGAACGTTTCAGCCCGGCCTCACGACTTCTGGTACAAAGATTCATCCCTTTCCCAGCTGTTGGTATGTACTATGTGTGTGTGTGTGTGTGTGTGTGTGTGTGTGTGTGTGTGTGTGTGTGTGTGTGTGTGTGTGTGTGT
>JBBPDC010000149.1:11927601-11939874 GCA_037974485.1 Hemigrammopetersius urotaenia | reverse complement strand
GTGTGTGTGTGTGTGTGTGTGTGTGTGTGTGTGTGTGTGTGTGTGTGTGTGTGTGTGTGTGTGTGTGTGCGTGCGCGAACAAGATTCTCCTTGCCCACCCCATATTTGTGGCCAGACCTCAGCAGCCTAGTGTCAACCCTCATGTAAGGAAACAGCACTCTATAGAACTGCCTGAGCTTGTTTCTTGAGGTCGGTTAGTGAAGACTAGTTTAACTAGTTTTGAGATTTTGATGAATTTCCTTACTCTGTATAATGAAAGCAGTCAGTAGTACCCAATGAAAGACCAATATGTAACCATTTGTAAGAGCTACATTTGTATTAACAAAAAGCACACTCTTTCTGTACTGTGTTACTTGAACATCATTTAACAGAGTAAGGAATGCCTGATTAGGGGGGTAGAGCATCTTCCTGATGAGTTAAGAAGCTTAAATCCAAACTCGAATTAAAGCTTTCCTACTTCAATGCAATAATAACTCAATTAGAAGTAAAAGTAGCTTCACTGTGGGTATATAATTGCAACTCAACAACTATTTAAGCCCTGAAGAACTATTAGCTTCGGAAGTGAAGTGTGTTAAACACCATTCTTCTCTTACTAGGGTCCTTTTGGCTCGAAATCAAACGCTCTAAAGTGAGAGGTGTGAGCGAGGCCAAAGTGGTCCAGGTGTTGAACCAACACAATGGAATAAAATCACACACAAAAAGAGAATTTGTAACGAAACGTGAATGGCTAAATAGTAATAAGCAGTTTACTTAAGTCAAAAAAGTTAAATGTAGATAAATGTTCTAAAAAAAATGTATTCATTTACTCAAGAAAGTACTATCCTCAAAAATAACACTATGCAACATATCATTTGAAAATAGAAATCTATCAAACTTGTACTTAAGTTCACATGGTTGTAGTTTCAGTGTGAGTGATGCATTAACATAATTCTAACCTCCCTCTGCTGTTTTATGACCTGGTTTAACTGAAAAGATTATGTGCCCTAGAATAGTTTAATTCTAAACTGAAATAAATTCTAAACTAAACTAATCAATACTGATACCGGTTTATAATCCATCATGTTGCATTTTCACAAGAGAAGATAAGGAGGAGATAAGAGCAGTGAAGAGATAGTAATAGATATCATATTCTTTTTATTGGATCTGGCACAGTAAAGAATAGATAAGGGGGGTTATAGGAATGTTATGAATAATTGTTATATTGAGGAAATGTGTACCATAATATAAATGCCAACTTGTTATGGTGGACAGTGACATTCTGTGGCTGAGATTAACTGTATTTCTTTTTCAGATTTCGCACCTTTATGATGGCATAGCCTGTAATGCAGATTGATTTAAATCATCTGACTGATTCAAGAAAAGGCAATTAAATGGTCTATAAATCAATGGAGTGTGCAATCTGTTCATCAATATAGGGCAAGTAAAGCAGGAAGAAACTGATTGAATGTGACCTAGTGTGAATGGCCAAAATAAAAATGTTTGTATGAGCAGACCATTTTAACCATGCTGCTCCCCCAATGTTCTCACCGCTTCTTTGTGCTGGAATGGGATGAATCTCAGTCAAAAGAGGAGGGCTGTGGTGGGAGTTTGGGTGGTTGCCATGACATGTAGAAACAGTAGGGTCTCCTTGCAATATGAAGAGGGGGAAGGGTTTAAACTAACCTTAAATTTCATACCCATTCATTTCTGGCTCCTAGCCAATGTAAAATTACATAGCATGCTCTGTCTGTTTTAAAATCATGAAATACGTTTTCTGCTGGAGACTGAAAGAAAGAATGTACTGGATTTATAGTAATGCTTTAGACACAGTACTCAAGTGCTTCATTGAGCCCTTTGTTTGAAGTGCTATCAGAATGTAAAATAAGATACATTTTCTTAATGTCTTTATATTCCATTGGAGCTGATTTCTCAGAGAGTACAGTGTTCATGTTGTAAATATATTTTAATATCACAGTGAATGGTAAAGAGAATTAGATGAGTGTCTGTTATAACAGTTACGTAAACATGGCATGTCCTTGAGTGTCTTGAATTATTAGCATTATTATTATTTAAATTATTATTACCACGTTTTATTTTAATTGTTCATTTTACAAACCTAATATATAATGTCCAATGCCCATTAGCTAGTTTTAGTTTAGTATTTTTTCTTTTTTAGTTTTAAAGAAGTGTATTCAAATTGCACACCTAAAGGCAAGCAAAAATATTTTCAATGTCTAAAATGACAAAATTGTAGGGTAATGGACACATATAGATGCATTTCAATATCATCACCCATATGTGGTTATATACTACGGTTATTATACAGACCAACAAGCCTTTCTGATCATTAGAAATTGATAGTTAAATCATCTCACCCCTGTAGAAGTGATCGGTGGTACATTCCCAAGCAGGGTTTTCTGCTATACTATTGGCTAAATGTTGTTGTGGGCGTGTCCTGTTACTTGCTTGAAATGTTCCGCGGGAAAAATCTGCCACAGTCTTGCAAACGAGCTTTTTACGCCCGCCCACAAATGTCGAAGTAAGCACATGATTGGACAGGGTCTACACGCATTCTAAATTCTGATTGAAAAAAGGTCTTGTCTGTATTACATTAGGCCGCCCACTTTTTTTCAAGGACACAACGGAGTAGGAAGAAAACCCACTCTGATTGGACAGATCTGATGCCCATCGTTTTCTGGTTGGTTGGGCCGGTTGCCGCTCGGTTGCTGCACATTTTGAACATAAATAAGGGCTACAGTCCCCTTTCTTTTTCTCCTCTCAGCACAATTTGGACGGAGTCAGAGAGAGTGCTCGCAGGAAGCAGCAGCTCTCTGACAAGGACCAAAGAAAATGACCTTTTAAAGTTTTTTTTTATTTTATAGGCTTTTGTTTAGTTGAGACTACCGTCATGCAGAGTTCTGAAACTCGTTTCTCACCACTTCAACGAAGATAAATGCATTGATAAACATCTTTTTGGATGTGGCTCTGTTGTGCTAACAGGCTATCTCGACGGCTAACCCCCCGCTTTCTCTCTGAAAACTAATTGGAACCTGACTTCACCTGGACATCTTTAATCGATCAAGTGCAAAAATGGATGTCGACCAAGTTGTGAGTGATTTTAGTCCCGTCAGTGATCGGCTCAACACTAGGCCCGACGCGATCCTCGGGCTTTCCAAGCCTTCTCTGCCCGATATTGAGGCAAAGGGCTCCCCCTGCATCAAAAACCTATTCACCTCGGAGTCCGTCGGAGTGCTGTCTCCCGTTACCAACCTGACACTAAACATGGATAATCTCGCCGTTCTTGGGGGGTGAGCATACACTGTTTAACATTAAAATCTTTTCAGCCCAGTTGTAAACTGGTTGTGAGTGGGTGTTTAGCATGTCGTATAGCACTTAGCCTCTGTGCTTCAGAGCTAGCTGGCTAAGTATGGAGTTTACTTTTTGTTGTCTGTGCTGTATTCTAGTGCTGACGGGTGTAACACTTTCTCCTAATGACAGACAATGTGAGACGCCTAAACGGAAGAAACCTGTACTAAAGATTCCCTCTTTCGCCTCTGACGCTTCATCTGATGCAGGTGAGGTCCAACTTTAAGCTGTCCTGTAATTATTTTTTACTGGTAATCAATAGATGTGTAAACGAAAATTGGACATACAGTCACATGCATGCATAAAACACACACACACACACACACGCATACTGCACATGTGTCGGGCAACCTGTTACCATGGCTGTTATAATTTGATTCCTCATTTGTCTGCTTTCTTACAGGTCTAGGTCTGGACTCTCCTAGTCCCGTGGACTCGATGGAGGCAGAGTGGAAGTAAGGCACCCTTATACTGGTTTGCTTGACTCCTAGTGGCTAAGAGAGTGTGGTTTGAGGATTATAAATTAATCTGTGTTAGATGAAGGCACATGGTGGGTAGTTTTGAATTAGTTTGCCAGCTGCTTATGTATTTTGCATTTGGGTCTTAGTTCAGAGAAGTTTCTCTTTATAGCTAATGTTTGTTCCATGCTTTAGCTTGTGCCAAAAAACTAAGGCAGATACATGTGACATCTGGGCTTGTATAAGCATTTAACAGATGCTGCCAGCTCTAAATGTTTGTGCATCCTCATTGATGTGACTGTAGCCTTTGGTAATTAGTGAGTTAATTCTCATTCTAATTCCAGCAGATCAGCTTCATGTAGGAACATGTTCCTTATCAGCTGCCATTAGCCAGAAATATTCCCATTCGTCTGTAGTGAGTTTTGCAGCTGTTTTGGTGCCTCTTGAAGTGGTGTATGTCTATGCATGCACTGGCACACTTCATGATCTTTATCAATAGAGCAATATAGCCTGGGTTATGGGTATGAATGGACTCCAACCCCCCCCCTTCTCCGTACCCATTCAATTCACTAATTCTCTCTCTTCCTTCTGCTCTGAGAGCCACGCTCCTCACCTCCTCCCCCCCATTCAAAACACCATTCACTCTCCCTCCACTTACAAAGGGGGGCTATGCAGTGGGGGTTAGCGTTGTGTGGGCATATGGTAGATTAGAAGACACAATCCCCATTCTTCTAAGAGCTCTTTAGCATACAGGTGGGCACTGGCACAAGCCAGGGGCCCAGTCTTAAAACGTAAATGATGTGGGTTTTTTTTTTCCCTTTACTTCAGGGTCTGTGTGTTTTTTGTTTAACAAGGGGTACCCTGTAATTTCAAAGACACTGGCCATTTTACCAAATATTTCTTTTCTCTCCTAGGTTTGAAAAGGCCATACAGAATGCAACAAAAGTAATTAATGAGTAAGTTTGTTTTTTTTCTTCTTTCTGCCAGAACTAAATCAAAACATGTTTGTCTGAAATTACTTATTGCTGTCAATTTTGTTGTTTTAACAGGAAAATGCCTATTCGCAGAATACACTCGCTTCCTGTAAGTACAGCCAGTAGGCCTGTCCCTGCTTGTTTAAATGTTCCTATTGTAATATTTCTAGGCATGTAACCTTTGCCTTATTCATGATCTGATGGCAAGGCTCTGGACAGTAGTGTTGAATAATCACTATTTTTTCTTTGTCTTGCTTTCTCTAGCTAAATTTATTGGGCCACAGCCCTAATCTGAAGAGTAAAGATTCTGATCTGCCACGCTATGGAATCTTCAGTCAGACAGCTAGTTTGGATAACAAAGAGAACCTGCATGAGGTATGTTTTTGCTTGATGCCTTTGTGTTTCACATTGTACCACTCTGGGAGGCAGTTGTTTGGAAATCCATGTCTTTGTGTTTTGGTAGAATTTTGAATTTAAGAAGCCCACCCTACCTGCGTCTCGCTGTCGGCTGCGTTCAACTGGAGAGGGAAAAGAAGCTTTTGCCTGCCGCCCCAGTTCTGCTCCTGCTCTAATGGTACAACTCTTAGTGCAAACAGTTCTTTGAAAATTATTTTATGGTTCTGGTTAACTTGTAACATATTTTGTTTTATTTTTCCAACAGCTTTCGCCTCCTTCGTTCAGTCCACTAGCTTCGCCAGACGGCAGTAGCCCCTTTGTTCTGCGACGTGTGTCACACTCCAGCTTTCATGGTGATGAGGACGATGGCTTTCTGGATGTACTGGATGACGTAGAGGTAAGGCACTCGCGTATTTTTGGAACCTTCAGATGAGCAACCAAGTCTCATCGTCGCAGTGCATCGAGTGCGTCATTGAATGAGTTGCTATGTTTCTTTTAATTTTATCAAACCCTCACGCCCCTCTTCCTCTTCTGTACTCAGACGGATTCTGAAGTGCCTACAGGAATGGCAAGTCTGCTAACAGCCCCTCTGGTGGCTGATCAAAGCACAGAAGCACCCAACTCGGTATTTAGCAACATTTGCTGGCACTTAAACATGGGTTGTATATGTAGTGCCACAGTGATGTGTAAAGTAAATGTTTTGTTTTTGTTTTTTTATAACAAGCCTGTTCGGTGTCGACCACGTGGCCTGTTCCGCTCTCCCTCAATGCCCACAGGCGGCCGTGCCCCTCTCAAAAGGCCTGATAGACCCCGAGATGAAAACACACCTGTACGTGTAAAGAGAAGGCGGAGTGTGGCAGGGTCACATGTCACAGCAATGGAGCAGGATGAAGCAGGCCCTCAACAGGTTCAGCTCTGGTTCTGGTCAGATTTCTATGCCCACATCCAAGGGAGGAACAGTTCAATAAATGTTTGATTCTCTCTGACAGGTGCAGCGCTCAAAATCTTTCAATCACTCAGAGATTGAGAGACTGTTGGACACTGACCCCAATGATGTTATAGGAGATTTTACCAAGGTAAAGTTTATTTGACCAATTTAATAATAACTGCCTCGGGAATTGTTTTTAAACAATAAGCCATTGCTCTAATGCTCATTGCTCACCAACTTATTCAGTTATAATTTGGTCATGTCTCCTTGCAGCCCCCTGCTCTGCCCACAGTAAGCGGAAAACATCAAGACTTGAAATACATCACTCCAGAAGTTGTGAGTGGAGTTTGAAATTTGACATGATTACATTGCTGGTGGCCTTCTTGTCGTAATCGGAAGTATCTGGTTTTCTAAGCACTTCTTTCTTTGTGGTATCAGATGGTTGCAGCAATGAATGGGCAGTTCAGCGATGTGGTTGAAAGATTGTTTGTCATTGACTGTCGCTATCCATATGAATATGAAGGAGGTCATATCAAGGTGAGCATGAAATAATGAATTATATTTGAACGTGTGTCCCCCACACCACCACTCCTGATTTTTCACTGACTATATAACGCATTCTTTCAGGGTGCACTAAACCTGCATCAGGAGGACCAGATTGAGGAGTCCTTTTTCAGACTGCCCATCCTTCCACAGTGCCCAGAGAAACGAGTGTTACTGGTGTTCCACTGTGAGTTTTCATCTGAGCGTGGACCAAGAATGTGTCGCCATGTTCGTGAGCGAGACCGTGATCTAAACGAATATCCTAATCTTCACTACCCTGAACTCTACGTTCTGAAGGGAGGCTACAAGGAATTCTATCCCCTACATAAGGTGTGTTGATTTATTATTTGAATGTGTTTGAAAGGCATGCGCATCATAGTTTAGTGTTGTAATGAGTCTGTTTGTGCTTGCAGAAAGAGTGTGAGCCCCAAGATTATAGACCAATGCATCATGAAGACTTTAAGGAGGACCTGAGAAAATTTCGCCTGAAGAGCCGTACGTGGGCGGGAGAGCGCAGCAAGAGAGACATGTACAGCCGCCTTAAAAAACTTTGAGACAGACATGTAATCTAAATTTGCTCTCGACTCACTCCTGACTTAACATGTGGCAGTGACCTTAGAAATTATGGGCAATATTGCTCAGTTCGGTTCCACCTAATGTAACTCTTAACTCAACCACACAGTTTCATTCACTCTATCACTGCCATGGTTTTTTTTTTTTTTTTTTGTTTCCCCATTAAATGATCGTGTGTGGATAAAGACCTGCAAGCACTTACTCATGTTTTTTATTGCAGAGCGTGCTTTTAAGAATTTTAAATGTTCCAATTGTGACTCTCTCACCCTGCCTATTTAAGTTTGAGCCATATTGTCTTGCTGTGAAGTCGTTTATTTTAAGATTTATTTTTTATTATGCAAACAGCCACTATTTCATTGTCACAATTATGTACAATCCCATAACATAGCTTAATATTGGTGATTATTTTAAATATATTTTACTATCTTGAACACATTTGTAATAGTTGAGTACGACCTTATTTTTGGATGTAAAGATCTGAATAATGGTGAATGCGGTGTTTGGTTAGCTGCTTTGCACTGCTGTTTTTTGGTCTTCGGTCTCCTGTCAGAGATGAGATTACTGACCCCCATTTTTTTTAATGAGATTTTATGTAGAAGCATTGGTCTGTTTTTGGGAGAAGCTTTGTCAATAAAACTGACCGCTCTCACTCAGGTGGACAGGCCTGGCTGATTGCTGCTGGTCAGTGAGCATAAGATGACCTCAGTGTTCGCCAAAAAGCTCAGCAATAAAACCTGTAACTTATTAGGCCTTTCATTATTTTTGTAAAATTTACATAAATGTAATGAAACCCACTTCCAAAATGCAAGTGTTAATTGTGTGTGTGTGTGTAAACTGCTGAAACTTTTGGATATGTTTGAGTCTGAGAGTGTGGCTGTGTTGCTGCAAAAAGGCTGTAGTTGGTGTTTGGGGTAATAAATTACTATCAGCCAATCTTTTCTTTTCTGCTGTGACTTATTACTCTTGTGTGTTGTGTAGCCAGTGGGTGTGCCTAACCACTGTGTTCGTTTTCTTTTCAAATCCTCCCGCCTGGAAAGCGCCCACACATGCCAAAGCCTGTTGGGTGGAGCCAGATATTTACAAGGCAAGGAGAAGAAAAAGACCTGCGGAGAAGGGAATTTTTAATATTTACCCCAAACTAAGAATTGTTTTGTGTATACGTGGGCCACGTGGAGCTCACACGTGTGTAGTGTGAGCTGCAGGGAGTGGCTATGGAACTTCTGGCATTCAGCCAGGCATTCAAAGTCCTCACGTGGCTCTAAATCTGAGAAAGCATTTGTAAGTCCAGATTGTCTGCTGAAGTTCAAAGCTGACCGTTAAAACATTCCAACAGTTATGGACAGACACAGCCCAGACTCAAACTGTTTCAATGGATAATTGTTCATGAATTATTTTTTGCTTTCTCTAGTAACAGCTTTTAAATCTAGTAATTACAGAACTTGAATGTATCTTAAGGGGAACCATATGAAAAGCCAAGAAGAGTTAGCCATGTTAACTTTCTCTATACAAGTTTGTTGCGTTCCTGTTATGTAGCATTTTTTCAAAGCCCAATTGTCAAAATGCTCTTTGTTTTTGAATAGAGATGGTTTTACCACACAGCGGGGTAACCAGCAAGAAGGTAGAGTTGAGTAAGACAGGATGTTGCACATTCTGAATTTCCATTCAGCAAATTTCTGCTTTGTCAGGGCACTTCTGAATTTAAAACCAGGTCCTTTACTGTCATTGGTCTATGTGGAGTGGAACTATGCTTTGACCGGAGCCACATCCTGTTTTTTCTGCAGCTGGGTTCCTCTAAAGTTTTTCCTTTATCAAATATTCTAGTCTTTAATTTTAGTGCAGTTCCATGTTGCAGAGCTCATTTGCCTGCCTTTTTTTTTTGTTTCACGACTATCTCTAGCGGCTTTTAGACTGACTCTTCTTTCCCAGAATGATACTCTTTTCATAGGCTGCTGAGGATATATTTCTCAGCATCTGACTAAAGGGCATTGTGTAATACCTGAATGAAATCTATACATTTGTAATGTCAATATGACACAAAGGAGGCATCCTGCTGCTGCAGATTGTTAAATGCCTTTGTGAACTATAAAGGCCCTCCACCCAAATGGTCTAGATGTTTTGCATTTTAGCAAGTGCTTTGAATGGCTGAGCAAAACTATAACTTCTTAGGAGTAGCACCTTGTTTTATTTTTTACACAAACTACAAAGAATGTTCTTTCTACTAGACAAATAATTTGTTGGAGGAATTGTGTGGTCTATGTGAAAGTCTTGCATCCATCAGTGAACCTGGTGGTCTTTCTTGAATTGAAAAAACAGATTTCAAAGCCACAAGTGTGTGCACTGGTGAGAGATGAATGATTTGTGGATGTTAAGGAGGGTCAGCTTCAGTTTGAGGTGGGGGAGGGTGGTGCTCTTTCCTGTGGGTTAAGGAGAGCATGCCATGCAGCTGCTAAGTAACAGCTGCTTGTGTGTTTGCTCATGTGTTCACATGCATCTACACACGTTCCTACTGTTGCAGCTGACACTGCTGAACAATATCAGACAACTGCGACTTAAGCAAACACAGGGCTTTGTCAAACTGACATACATCACTGCTAGTCAAACTAATAAACACAGAAAGACAACCAACTGTGTTCTGTTGTAAATAACAAAGTTGGAGGGAAAATACATTATTTTGGCACTGTGTCTTAAAAAGGTTTAATGAAATAAAATTAACTGATTCACTTGAGCCAGGATGAATTCTGCCATTACAGCCTGTTTTTGGAACTAAATTCCTTTAGCATTACTTCTATTATTGTTGTTGTTGTTGTTGTTGTTGTTATGTTAAAGTTCAGAAATAAGGATTGTGTTAGAATCATAACCCTCTTAATTTTTCATTCATGCAGACATTATAGAACGCAGTCATTATGAGAGAAATATCTGTGTTTTAGCCCAGCTGCTCAGTGCTGTTTGATGAGCAAGTCTATAACTGTAATCAACCTGGGGGAGTAAGACTCCCAGCAGGCCAGCTGTTGCTGTCTTGTAGCGTTAATCTGACTTCATGTAAGATTCAATTCGTTTAGTTTTGAGTTGTTGTGCTTACTGCTTCCTGAAATGAAGTATTCAAAAGCACACACCTTTGGCCCCAACATCTGCCTGTTATTTATCTTTTCTCATGAGCTTGAGTGATGAGTTTAAGGTGCCACCTGGTGGCCAACGGGAGCCCTGCACACATACCGTTCTCAGTCACATGACTGAAGACGGAACATGGCCTTGTGGGCAGGTCCTTCACTGGAGCAAATATGATTAATTTCCTTTTCAGTTGTTTTATTTTAAAAACAAAGGTAGGAATAGGAGTTAAGAATGTTCGTAGCTTGACATCATGTCGTTGCAGTGTCCGTGTCTATAGTAACGGACGTTGATATTACCTTTTTCCATGACTAATACCACCTGGCACTAACTACATTGCTGTGTGTGTGCGTTGGCGAACTCTGGCTCCAGACACAGGCATGGTGCTGTGTTTTCTGATCCACACTGTCGGCCCTGTAATCTCACTCTCTCACTCTGAGAGCCGGATCCTGTACTCGCGTGTTTTTGGAGCTGAGGACGAGGAGCCAAGCGAAGAGAGCAGCGAGGAAAACCCGGAGAAGAGTAGGCTGGCTCGGAAAGAAAGACTGGGGGTCGTAGCGAGGTGACCGGTTATCGTGGTGCACCCACACTCCAATCTCTGTGTCTCTTTCTCTGTTTCTCTATCTCTAATTAAGTTACACTATTTGGACAGAAGTATTGGGACACGCCTGTTTTCCAAGGTTTATGCTAGGCCCTTTAATTCCAGTGAATGGCGATCATAATGCTTCTGCATACCAAGACGTTATAAACAACGCCATGCTTCCAGCTTTGTGGACAAAGATTGGGGAAGATGTCCATAAAGACATGGTTGGATAAGTTTGATGTGGAACAACTTGACTGGCCCACACAAAGCCCTGACCTCAACCCCATCCAACACCTTCTTGTCAACATCAGTGCCTGACCTCATTAATGCTCTAATGAATAAATGGGCACAAATTCATACAGAAACACTCTGAAATCTTGTGGAAAGCCTTCCAAGACGTGTGGAAGCTGTTATAGCTGCATCCACTCCTTAGAAAGGCCTCTGTTTTATGCTTAGGTGTCCCAATACTTTTGTGCACACAAGTATGTGCCGACCATAAACACACCGATTCACTCCTTTGTTTTAGCATTAATTGTAATTAACAAAAACAACTGATGCTCATCTAGGTTTTTGTGTATGTGTGTACAGTACATGTGTGTGTGTGTCTGTATCTGGCACCAACATGTAAGATGTTAGCAGCACTTTGACCCCCTTTAAGGAGGTCCTGTAACCAGCTAGACCAGTTTACTCAGAATATCCCATAGATCAGATTGAGATCTGGGGAATATGGAGGCCAAGTCAACACATATGTCAAAGTAACATCCTCAGGCAAGAGCATTGCTTAGTGCATCACACAGCTTCCGCCTTGCCATCTTCCAGTAGCTCATACCGGTGCAGTCTCTTCCCTGGTTTGCTTCATAGTCCAGTTTTGATCTTCCTGTAGTTGGTACTTTGGCATAACAGCATTCAGCATGGGCACTCTGAATGGTCCAAGGCTACGAAACGGTAGTTTAGTCAGGATTAACTTTTTTCAGCATTTTTGTTCTGTCCGTTTACAGCAGATGGTCTAGCCTTCACTTCCCACACATGTCTGTGAGCTTTGAAAGCCCATGACCTTGTCGCCATTTCACTGTTGTCCTTTCTTGGACCACTTTTGGTTAGGGCTGCACGATTATGGCCAAAATGATAATCAATATTGAAATCACGATTATTAATCACAATTATTCATTATTTTAGGTAAAACACATTTTTATGTCACATTTTAGTCTAGTTTTAGTCAATAAATTTGTATTTTAGTCTCCTTTTTAGTGAGGCAATTCTTGTTAACCCAGTCAATATAGTATAAGTACCTAGTAGAACAGACCAAATCTAAATGTTCTTTTAGTCAAACCTATTTCACAATTCAAACAAGGTTATCTTTATTATATT
>JBBPDC010000149.1:11880395-11917895 GCA_037974485.1 Hemigrammopetersius urotaenia | reverse complement strand
ATATGAGATAGACATACTGATTATTTATCTCTGCATCTCTTCCCAACCAGAGAGGGGACGAGAGAGAAAAGTTGTTTGGTAGACTGAGGTTTTTTTTTTTTCATTTCAGATGAAAATAGAGGACCCAGCTCTTCACTCCCAGCCCATTTGTTGCTCACTAAGGTGGAGAGAGGAGACTGGAGACTGTGTGTGTGTTCGTGTGTGTATGTATGATGCTTATCTCTGAATAAATAAATCAGACTCTGGCTCACAGATGGTTCACTGCAGCAGTGGACTGGGAGTGCGCGTATGTGTGTGTGTGTGAGACTGATGTCACATTATTCTGATGGATTTTGTTGTTGATGGGTGACACAGGGCCATCTGTGGAACCCTGGTGCGTGTACAGGAAAAACAGAGTGGAGGAAGTGAAAAAGAAGGAGAGTGCATTGCATTAGTGAATTGAGTTTGTCAGTCTGTGTGGACTCAAATGACTTTCTTCAGTGGCTCTCAGTTCATGTAAAGACAAAGTCTGAAGATCAACAAATCTCTCGCTCTCTTTCTCTCTCCCTTTCTCTCTGTCTTGCCTTTTCTCCCCCTCTCTAGACTGGAACTAAAGGGGATATGCTACTCTACAATTCAACAACGGATGATCGCACACTGTGTTACACAGGAGGACACAACTCTGGTCCTAAAAGGCTGATATCCTGTACAGTTTGGTGATTTCCCTGCTTACCCGCTTACACACCTCAACTGCATGGTTTAGTGGGTGTCACTGCATGACATTTTGCTGCTTGAGGCTAACCATAATTTTTCCATTCCAAACTTCAGTTCTGGAAGATTTGCAGTGGGTGATTCAATCGACAAATAACACTCCGAACAATGTTGCAAGATCTTCATGCTTCTACCAAACAAGTCTCTGCACAATCACTCCAGTAATTTGGTTACAGTTTTTAATACCTGTGCTGGGGTTATATGTTACATAAACCTGGCAAAAATTGTTTATCTCCACATACTCTTTGCATTGAATGAGATCCAATTAATACATGTGCGATCTCACGCTGATTCATGAAGATGATGGAGCCAAAGCTGTACTGTTTCTGTCTGTTCCTATAAATATATGTATTTTTTTAAGGATAACTATTAGTGTGTATTTGATGGTCAGAGCAGGGACAAGGTTTATTCAGGAGTAAGCTTACTAATCATAGACAAACTTGTTTGTGCCTACTTTTTTCTTTTCTTTTCAGCCGTCCAGTCTTCTAAACCTTTTGATCCCTTGCATCCTTGGTTTAGAGAATTTCACTCCTTTCTTCAAACTCTAAGGATATTAGTTCACCCACACTCTCATCTATGGCTTTAGTGTCTCTCAGAAATATCCAAACATTTCTAGTCACAGTTTGATTGATCAGTCTGTGTTTAACAGTTGGTTTTAGTGAAGGATGGTGGGCTTAGTTGCAGCCTGAGCAATGGCACATTTCTCAGCCAATCAGTTGCTTACAGAACAAACTCGCTGAGAACGTTGTACTTTGAATTACTGTTTAATTTCCTCACTGGTAAGAATAGTTTGGTACATTTTTCAACTGTCTTTTCCTATATGGACACACCAGCCCTGACTCCTAGTGTCAGTTTTAACCCAGCTGTTGCTTTTTCTGTGATAGCTGTGATATTGTTTTTTCATGCCATTTAATGACTGTTTTAGATTGGCTTCTATCTTTTGAACTCTTGGGCCACATCCTTCTGATTTTAATTAACTTGCATTTTGTTTGTCTTCAGCTGTAAGTTCTGCCTTGGTCCAGCATTCATTTCTTAGTTGGACAAGCAGTACTAGCAAGAACTGAAAGTCTTTCAGATTGGTGTCTGAAGGGCAGACCATAAATGCTTTAAAACCATTCCAAGCCTAGGTGAAATCACACACAAGAGTTGAATTATTTTCTGTGAAAGCATCTTCACTTTTCTGCATTACAAAGTTAAACTTGTTGACTGAGACTTTGAAATTGTCAATGATATGGGGCTGTTATTGTTAAACCCTTTAAAATACCCTTCTTATTATATACTAAGGTGTATGATTCAGTAACTCAGTAACTGTGTGGACTACAGTCTGAAGTAGCTTATTGTTTAAAGTGTAGATGTGTGTTATAGAACATTGGACCCCCCTACACTTTTTGGAATGATGATGTGCACTGTGCACAATTTTGTGGTCTTAGCACGAACGTTTCACAGCTAGACAGTGCAGTTCTTGAGCAGGAGCTATGAAAAAAAAGTCAGCACTGGAACAATACAGACTGGAACAGAGATAGAAATGTGTTGTTTTGTTTCATAGGGAATATGCAAAGATAGGATGGGAGTTTATGTCTTATGCTTTAACACCACAATAATCCTTAACAGGAGAAAGTCTGTTTGTTACAATAACCGAGTCCTGAGCTCACACCCATTGAAATGCTGTGACACGAACTGAAGCAGGCTAATAAAACACACTGAAGCAGTTTAGGCCAAAATATTGCTGCACTGGACAGATCAATGGCAGAAGAAAATTGTATTGCTCAAAAGTATTGCTCTTTGATGATTCAGGAGATTTCATGGTTATTCTCCTAAAACTCTGACAGTTAGATAAAGAGACCTCTGAACAAAATTTAAATTATATAATTTATTTACATCATCAAAACTGATGAAGTTCTTAGTCTTAGATAAAAAAATGCTTGAGTTCACATGAGCACAGTGCCTTTAGTTCACTTGCAGAGGATTGCTATGATCTTGGGAAATCTGATCACACTGTGTGACTCTATTGAGATCTCTACTAAAACTCAACAGGCGACATGTGAAATTACTGGGGTGTTTTGCTCAGGAGAAATGTCTGTGCAGCAGGAGACTTAAGCAAGAATCTCCTTTATCTTTTCATTTGTTCTCACTGTTAAGAGAATCTATGGAGATATTAAGGGGATCTCTTTTTCTATTTTTCTTTCCTATAGGAATAGCTTCAGAAACCATCCTGAGGTCACAACAAATGAGGACATTCCACTATTTACATACATTTTTTTTACGAATGAATGACCGTATAAATGACTGTTATTATATTATATAAATAATTAGACGTATAACTGTTGTGCAGATGCTTCGTTAAACATGACTGTCTTGAAAAGAAATCTCAGTTTGTCAATCACTGGAGTGCTACGGAGTAAAAACAGAGGATGGAGGTGTATTGTTTTGTTCATACAGGATGTGCAGGGATTTGGGGGATTGGGGGGGGGGGGGGGTTCCCAGTGATGTCCTGTCCTTTAACTGTTCTCTTCTGTTTCACACCTGTCTCTCTTCTCCTACAGAGCGCCAGTGGCAATGACAGCTCTAAGACTGCTTTGTTGTTTCGTTTAATTTGTAACAAAAACAGGGGGCTTACATACACACACACACACACATTTGCATGCTTGCATACAGAGGGCTGGCAATGTAATGGAGTGTAATGGTGTATATCCGCTGGATATCGGCCTTTCGGAACCCATTAGGTGAGAATGTGCTGATGCCAGGAAGCAGGGGATGATGGGATGTGTGGGCATGGTGCTGGTGGCATTTAACAGACAGCTGCAGGAGGAGGTTTCCTGTATGAACTAAAATTAATGTTAAAGGTTGTTAATTGATTTATGGCTGTGTAATGGCTACTCTGAAGATGTATTAGCCATACAGAGTCTGCGCTACGGTGCGGGAGTTCTTCAGAACACAGCTGCTGCCTAGAGAACTCTTCATTAACTTCAAGTACATTTTAATTTCAGACTTGACCACACATTACCTTTCAGTGTATAATGCCTCACACCTTCATAAATAGAACATGGCTGTTCATTATTGTTGGCTGTATTAATAGAGCGAGGAAAACAGTTGTGTGATTTCTGCAGAAATCTCATCTTTTTTTTTAGATCATAGTAAATAAAGGCATTTAAAAAAAACCCCAAAATTTCATATAACCGTTATTACACAATTGGTTTAAACAACCATAATTACTGATAGAAAAAATGTGTGTTACCGTCTGTTTACAGCAGAACACCCTACTAGGAATGCAGTTATAGAAAAGACATTCCAAGGTATCCCAGCAGCTGTTGAAGTTCATAAGGCTAGAAAGGTTTACAAAACAAGTGTCTAGCAAAGTTCAGCGGGGTAGCATGGTGCAGTTCATGTATTTCAGAGCATCTTCAAACAAGTGATGAAGATCTTTAGGGTGAGATCTAAGGATGTGCACGCATCTCTTGCACTTGATAACATCAGTGTTACTCTACCATTATAAAGATGAAGAGCTACAGTCTTTCAAATGGCAGGTTACTACTCCCTCTTGAAAGAAAATGTGTGAAATGTTCAATGACAGATAAGACAAAAGGTGAACATTTTGAACGCGATGTTATTTTTTTGAGAAAACATACAATATCCCAACTCTGACTGGAGGGGCTATTCACCTCAGTGATTCAAAACAAGAATAAATCAACACCTTGAAGACTCTTCTTTTTAAGAATGGTAAGAAAGTCTGAGTCTTGGGATCTAAAGCATACTGCCCAGTCAAGACATACACATGAACTGAAACAGTCAAAATGCATCCTGTTTTTTGTACAGAAGTATTTCAAGACAAAGACTTCTCAACTTGGGTGTGTGCGAAGCCTCGTCATAAAGGGCGATGATTGCAGGAAAAGATGCACTCTGCACCTCCCCCTGCGCCTGTCCTGGGTTTCCCTCTAGAGGTTGGCATTGGTCTGGTATCAGGCTGGCCCCTTATAGGACTCCTACTCCTAGAAACGGCTCCCAAATTACTAACCCAATGTCATGGTTCAGCCTGACACGAATAAGTTTGAGGTCACAGATCACAGGGCGCAGGGAGAGATGGCTAAACAGTGCTGATTTGAGGTGGGGCAAATGAGAGCCATGAGAAGAGATCTGTGGCCCCAGAGTCAACCGGATGGATCACCTCTGGAGTTTGGCTCCCCTGGAAGTGTATCCCTGACTGCCTTTACTATGTCCCATTAGGTATGGGCAAGGATGCGGGCAGGGGTGACAGTGGGCTCTGAAGGCCCCTCCCACTACCATTAGAGAGTGTCTGGTTTGGCATTTTGCCCAGCCAATATGGTAGTACAAAATTGGAATGAGCATGGAAGAGGGACCACCTGGCCTGGCATGGATTAAGACACTTGACCTGCTGTGAACTGGCCAAGTTCTTATGGTACATCCAGACTTGGAATTGATGGTGGGCCGTCCACCACATACAAGTGGTAATTCAGGAAGAGCTCTTGTAAGATTGAGTTTTCTTCCCCCGAAATCAGGCAGAAGAAGAGAAGAAAGGAAAATAGGGCACAGCCAGGAGGGACAGGCTGGAGAGTCCAGAACGAGATGACAGATAGGGTCGCTCGAAAAGAATGATAAATGTTAGCAAAGTCCTGTGCTGTATGTGTTTTGTAAAAATATAAAAGGGTGTGCTCAAAGCGAGCGCTAAAAATGGTTGGTGGAACACCGGCAATGTGAGTCTCCATGCCAGCTGTGCTGGTCCTGGGTCTCCCCTACTGGTTGACGTTACAGTTTTATTGTGGTAAGGAGTCATTTTTCTGATTATCTAAGACTAACATCAACTTTGTCCATTTCTAAAGATCATGATTACTTAACATAATGAAAACATCATGCATTGCTTTTTAAAAACTTTTAAAAACTTTTTATCTCTCTTTATGACAGCTCAAGCCAAGGGAAGGAGGCATAGATGCAGGATTCCATTATACTGTTTTAATTTATTTACAAAAGATAAACCAAAAAGGCACAATGGCCAAAAACATGCAATTTGGTAACAGAAGACTGGAGAATGATGGGTCATGTGACACTGGATCAACACCGGTACATGAAACAAAGGTATTTAAATACTAAACAGAACTAAACCAAGAATGAATCAAAACACACAATCAGTTAACTTAAACACTGGCCTGCTGTGAACATTCACCCAGCCAGTGTACACCCATGTCAAAGTCACATATTCAGTGGATGGGTGATGGTTTTATTTATTTACATGTTATTTTGTTTGTCAGCGAAAGAGGGACAAATTGCAAGAGAGTTGACAGGTCGGTCAACGTCACGTCAAAACTAAACCTGACCTATTTTAAGTGGAGCAGAGCGGAGAACTGCTTCTGGGATGCCTCTGAAACATGCTGCTCAGTGGCCATTTTGCTCTCCCTGTTGTAACTTAGGAGTGACACAAGACAAAACAAGAGCAGAGTCGAGAAATGGAAAGAGGCTTAATAATCACTTTATCTTGTCTTGTTTTCATAATTGTTGGAAGACAAAATTGTAGTCGAAAATAAGATTTGATTCGTTGAGCAGCCCTAGTTTGACCTGTTACGGTCCAGGAATAGCAGCACTTTGCATGTCAGTTTTGAAATAGCATCTGAGGGTCTAGTTGGTCTAATTGGCCTGTTCTGAGCTGGAAGCACATATCTCTGCATAGTCAAAAAATGACAGAAGAATAAGAGGATGACGATAATGATGTTGCTGTGTCTGAAACTAGTTATGAGGAGTTAACGTGGTCATTAATTAGCCAGAGTGAATGGGCTGTAGACAAGGCAGATGGTGGATTATTCAAATATACCATTTGCCTCTAAAAGCAGGCATTAATATTCATGCCTCTGCATATTTCACCAAGATGTGTTAGTTTAATTATAAAGCATTATAGCAGTTAAAGGGGCTTCTACACCATGCTCCCTTAGCCACAGCCCAGTGTAGCTCATACACAGTCACAATGACTGCTCTCTGTAATTGTACTGAGATTACCCTCATTTAGTAATGACTTCTCTCCCTCTGCCTTCAGTCTGTGCTGAGTGTGATAGGTGCAGACAAAAGCCCTCTGCACACTCCACACAAACTGGGTGCTCCCAACTCATCCCTGAGAGATAACTTACTATGAAAATTATTCAAAAAATGAGGAAATCTGGAGGGGTGAAACTATTTTTTCATGGCACTGCACAAGATAAATATAATTTAAAAGAAATAATCATGTTTGAGCTACGATTACTCATTAAGCTGAATGGGATTGATAGCTATATCTAGCTTTGGAATAGTTGCTTTGAAAGAATGTATTTGTGGGTGGGGCATGAATACTTTGACTGATGGCCTGATAAGGCCAATAGAAATGCAATCACACGTCACAATACAGTTATGTTTTCTGTTCTTGTTGAAAAATTGTTGACTGAGTGATTTTTTTTTTGCTTGTCAACTAGGGTCTATAATGCACTATGTTTATACATCTGTTTGACTGAAGAGTAACTGAAAGCTGTTGGTAGGTGCTGCGGGCAGCCATGTTGCGTGTCCTGGGCTGTGTACTGGATGGACAGTGTGATGGATGGGTTCTGTTCTCAGGGTCCTCTGCTGAGCTACGAGTCATCAGGCTTTGATTGTGACTTTTGGCGACTGATGTCAAGGACGAGATCAGAGACCGAGAGCACAGAGGCGGACATGGAGCAAGACAGAGAGAGAGAGAGAAAGAGAGAGAGAGAGGGGAAAAATGAGAACAAGAGATGGGACATACCGACATGAAAAGAGGAAAGGAGAGAAAGGGGGTTAGATGAGTTAAACTAAATGGTGCCTGTGTGTCCCCATGTATTCTGTGTCCCAGTTACACTCTTAAAAATAAAAGTGACGAAAAAACCCTATATAAAGAGGAGAAGAGGAAAAAACCAATTGAAATCAATTAATTGTGGGGTTCTTTAGGGTGCTTCAATGGTTCCTCTATGAAAGACTTCATGTAGATTAGAAATCCTTTCACAGAGACCTACTTTTCACAGCTTCACAGTGCAAATATCCCTTAGAAATAAAATATCAGAGACCCTGTTCTCACATTGTATGATACGGCTGAAATACAACGAAGACAGGACTACAAAGCACAACAGCAATAGACAGTTAGACAGCTGTCAGCTGTATTACATTTCAATCTTTTCTCTGTCTCCGCCTTTCTCCTCCCTTCATTGGTAGTCTGGCTAGTGTTCCTATAGCCTCAAATACTATTCCACTCTAATTTTCCGTAGACATCATTTAACCTAATGCTTCTAACTCTCTGCTAATTGAAAGTAATACGAGTTTATTATAATTGTTTCCAATAAGTACCCTCACTCTCACTCTCACTCTCTCAGCCTAATCGCAGTGCAAGAAATCTAGCCTACGGAACATATTGATATGACCATAAGCAGATGCTGTGGAGAGATTCTTCAAGATCAAAAGCCTACATCAGAGCCGACGGGCTGCTCGAACCTGAGCTGTGTGTTTACCAAATGGTATTGAAACTTCTGCTTCCCTCACACATAAATCTAGCATATGAACTCGGCTGTCCCTCAAAGAATGCCAGCCGTGTAGTGCTTCTATTTTTACCAGCTGCACTCTCCTTACTCAGCTTATGTGTCAACATCAAAGCTCTGGGCTACCTCTGCAGCAGTACAGACTCAAACTGAAGCCTGCTGTAGATTCTTATTCAGTGCCATTACTTCCAAAAATGCAGCAACCATTCATGAAAAAACAGGATTGAGCCTCACTCTAACGTGGCTAATTCTCATGGCCATGGCATAGTTTTAATTTATTTATTAACCCTTATAGTCACGCATAAACACACCACAGCACGATGTGAGATTCTTTCCTCTGCATTTAACCCATTCACCAAGTAAAGTAGCGGGGCACCTGGGGAGCAGTGTGTGGGGACCTCAGTGGTGACACTAGCAGTTGGGATTCAAACCATCTGATTGCTGGGCCAACGCCCTAACCACTAGGCCATCCAGCTGCCAAAGATATATGTAGGAGTGTGTATAAGAAAGAGAGAGCACCTTTTCCCCCATTACTACTCCAAAACAGCCGTCTGTTTTAAAGCCTTTGTGACCCTTTCACCGCCCACTCAAACACGCACTGGCTGACAAATACAGGGAAGAACATGATACTGCTGACTTTAACTACAAAAAGTAACCACCATTTATATTGGCTCTATTCAAGTTTTAAATGAGAACCACACAGCAGACACCCAACAGCTCTTTGGCAACAGTATTTACTTTATAACCTATCCAGCATAAATCAGTTCTCACATGAGATAACTGCCCCCCAGACATAGCAGAGGATTTATTTTAACCATTTTGAAAGCCAAAAACACATGTAAAAATGTGAAACTTGCCTCGTCATTGTTGTAAGTGGTTTGTTAATTTGATACTCAACAATCTCTGACTAAAGTCACAGTCATCAAAGTAAACAACTACATCCACATGTAAATTCACCAACGTTTTACTTAAAATACCTGCATCTGTGAAGTCTGGGGGGACAAATTGATATTCATGCACACAATAATTAAAATGAACACATTCTGAAAGAATAATGATATAAAAAATTTTGTTGGTTTATTTTGCAATAGAACAAAAATGCACATCCAAGATTGTTCTGTGGTTTATTATTATTTTGGGTTCATTTTCATGGCTTTAAATTTGTGGAACAGCGCATTTAACCACAACTTCAGAATGAACAAGCAACCTCAGGTTGATCAAATTATTCCAGTTAATAAAAACATGATTTTTCACATATAGCTATTATATTTAGCGTGTAATAGTTCTAATTTTACTGTAGCATTATTGTACCTAAACTCATAATACTTTTATATATTAGCTACTGTGGACAAGTTCTGTTTTTGTGTATTGAAAAGCCAAGCTCCAACCTGGGTATGTATATGGATGTATTAATATACATTACTGCATCAAATCTTTATTCCAAAAAAACGGCACCAAAAATGTTTATATGATGTAGAGAGATTCGCAGTTATATCTGTAAAAAATAGTGAGGAAATAGTTATCAGGTTATGAAATAACAGCAATGTTAAACCTATCATTTATTTTTATCCTCCAAATCCCATCTGTCTCTCCCTCCATCACTCTTTAGCAATGAACATGTTGGGCCTTAGGACATGTCCATTCTTCCATTCTAATCTCGCCACTTTCTGCCTGAGCTCTGATGTGAGATGAAGTGAGCATGTTATGCCTCAGATATGTTCTGGCGTCTGCTGTGTATACAGGATAGACTGGGATCAGATGCTTATTTTAGACAAATACACACAAGCCGTGCACTCTCTGAAGCAGAGCATGTGAGCATGGCAGTGTGCCACCTTGGCAGCAGCAGGGTTTGGGCTTAGAGAGGCTGCATGAACATCAGTGAAGTGGAGAGAAAACTTGAAACAAAATCTGGCAACGGAACAGAATGTTACTGCATGAGAAAGAAAGAGGGGAAGGAGAGTGTGAGCGAGAAAGGGTGTGGGATGAGACAGGCTCTGTTGATATCTTTAGAGAGTGAAATGTAGTCCAGTTAGAGTTAAAGGCAGAAAGGATATAGGCTGTCAGTAGAACTTCAATCGGAAATTTTTTGAACCGCACTCAAATATATCCTGCAAGAGACTTGATAAAACTGTACATTCCTAATGATCCCTAATAATTAGAAATAATTTGAATGCTAGAAATAATAATTGAATATGAAAGAAAAAACCCTCTTATCTCCATCCCTTCATTACTTTTGTCCTAAGTTCTGACTTTTCTTTTACAGGTGATGTTTAGGTGTTTAGTGTGCAGTAATTCGATTGAATAGTGGACGTTGATTTAAGTTTAGCTTTACAGGTTTAAGAACCTGTTTAAGAACCTGCTGACAGACTACTGAATGTCAGCTAGATGCCATGAATGTAAATCTAAAGATTTAATTATTCAATTTCACTTTAACTATGTAGACTAAAGTCAATTAAAGCTGATATATGTGAAATATAGGTCAGCGGCCGCGGGGGGCGCTGGGGTTTTCATTTAGGTTTGGGTCTTTTATTTTGACAACCTGAGTACACCAGGCGGGTAATAGCCGGTGGATGGTTTCCAGCTGCTGGTGTACTCAGGATTAAGTGATTGTGTTTTGTTCTTGGTTCAAGGTGTTTTGTGTTCTGTATTTAAGTTATAGTTAGGTGGACCTTGGTTGTCGGTCCACCGTCGCCTTTGCCGTCAAGCTAAACGTAGCTGTACTGATACAGAGCCTTTATATAGGCCTTGTATGTCATAGTGTGCCTTTTGTTTTGACTGTGAAGTCATTCTGGCCCACGAGCCGCTTTATGTTCTGTTTTGGTGAAAATAAAGAGCAACCAAAATCATGGAAGCTTACCTGCAGTCGTGTGCTCATTGGGGAAACACTTGGCAACATGACAGCTGAGCCGTTTAACCCTTTGACATATTCATTTATTACTTGTTATTTCTTTACTATTTAATGTAATTGTTACACAATTAATTGTAATATAATTTGACATTCTCTAACAGGTTCAAGTCTACAATTTTAGAATTTTTGATTATTACATGTATTTTTTTTACATGTAGGCAAGAAGAATTTTAACACAATTAAACTGATAATAAAGCATCTTTTCTTGTTCGTATGACTTTGAAGGTGAAAAGAAATGAAAATCGGACTGCTGGAGAGGGATGAGATGGGTTGGACTTTTCATGAACCCCCTCACAGACATCAGTGGCGTTGTTGTCGTCGGCTCTGTGGCAGGTGCTGTGATGGAACTGGCCTCTTGTTCTGGACTCTAATATGAAAGTGTACAGCTCCTGACAGCCAGTGTTTGGCTCCACTCCTTTTTCCAACAGCACACTGTTATTTTTCACACAGGGAGCGCTCAGGATCCCACTTTAGGTGGATTCCCTACACAATACAATTACCTCAGTCTGTGCTTATGGTTTCTTTATGAGATTACCACTCCGATTGCTTTCTGTCATAGTAAGACCAAATTTCTTCTGTTCATATCGTCGCTGTGGTAACAAAACCTGAAATGGTAACTTTATAAGAGAAAGCTATAAAAGCTATAAAAGTTTCATAAGAGAAAAATGTACTTAATGTACGTTAACATAAGGTTTTATTTCAAGTCATTTAAGACCATTTCTATTGGTCCATTCATCACAAGCATTTTAAAGGGTAGCTGACATTTTCAAATGTTGCTGGAAAAAAAAAGAAAAATCTATATTTTGATATGGTAATAATAATATGTCATTAGTCATCAATCACAAAATAGAATAAATGAGTATGTTTGAAGATTTTTGAGATGGTCAGGCAGTCTCACAAAGAAAAAGGAAGATTAGAGGATTAGGGGCAAACTGGAGTTAGTGAATACACACACTTCTCATTCTGTCTCGATACTAGCACACTTATAGGTCCACCACAACAATCCTATGAATATTTAATCAGTTCCGAGGCCTATTTAATTGTCACTCAGTGCTTTTGGATGTAGACACTTGGATCTGTATGAAATGAATGTAGGCTACTCTCTCCTATACATTATTCATATGCAGCATGTCCACGCGCTCGCTGGAGATCATATGCTGCATCAGAGAATTGGACTGAATATGAATTCCTCATCTTCTCTCACACATGGACGTTTAATTATAGTGCAAACATGTACTCTGGAGCAAGCAAAACTTAATTTCTGAAGTGAAGTTGGTTACACTGAGGAAAAGCAGTATGTACATATGTGCTCCCCGGGTGCAGTGTTTCTGGCTGCCTGCTGCTTCACTTGGTGAATGGGTTAAATACAGAGGATAAATTTCATGCTGTTCACACTGTGCGCTGTGGTGTGTTGACCTTTGACAGAATGGTCCCTTTAATTTCACCTTTGGTGAATATGAGCACAGGTAAAGTGATGCAATATAACATATATTTTAAGGTTCCATGCAATTTTCTGGTCAAGATTCAATTCAAAGTTCTAATTATATACGACAAGGCCCAATTTATAAGCCACTTCTGAATAAAACATTCCTGTCATTTAAGCATTGTTAGGTGGATATGCAATGGCTTCGGCTTCATCATAATACAGTGCGAGAAAATGGGAATAACTTATGCTATCATTAAAAGCTCTTTGTATGGACCAGTTCTTTGTATGGACCTGCTTGGACCAGTCTTTTCCTGGTAAACTAGCTTTTGTGCCTGTCCTCTATGTTGCCCTCAGTTCACTGGCTCAGTCAATCAGTCTTCAGGCAGAGAGGACACAGCGGCCCACTGGGAGTTTTATAAAATCACCATCCTTCTTCAGTGCAATTTGAACACTTCACTTCACAGCGTGAGCCAAAGTAAGCTACTCAGAACTTTGACAGTTTAGCTGGGTAACCTGGACTGAAGACTTCACAAAGACAGGCTGATCCAAGAACTGTCACTTATTGTCACCAAAAGATTCCTTATGTTCATTACTGTGTGAAAACCTGAAGCTGCCGCACTGGAACACGGTTAACTGCTTCATTTCAATTGAATGTGATTCTACATTATTGTCTGAATTTCCATGTTTTGTTGAAAACATGAATTGTTCCACAGGGCCTTTGAGAGACAGTATTCATCAGGGTAAGAATTTCGAAAAAGATTCTGAAATTCAGTCACCTATTGATAAGGTAATAGCATCTTGTGGTCTCCTACAGTTGGCCCCTCTTTTGCTCCAGTCATACAGTGACACTTAAGTTCACACATTGGAAGTACAGGTGCAGTACCTCTTCTATTCTCTCTGTGCTGCAGTAGAGACACACAGACACACGTGTAATAGCTGATCACAAGGCTAGCTCAAGTCTCACAGTAATTCAAAACCTTGAGAACCTGCGAGCAACCAAGGACTTCAGATTAAAATTGCAAATTAGATACACAGCAGCTATGCAAAGTATATGCAACTACCCTGTAAGCTATGAAATTGTGTCCTCGGGTTATATATAACTTTTAATTGAATTCAGTTACCATTGATATACACTTAACTTTCTGTGGATTTAGACCAGAAGGGCTTCTATTACCTCCCCATCAGTGAGTAAAGACAATGTCATTGGTTTACCAGTCATCCTTCCTTGGACTGGTTTTGGTAGGTACTAAACATTACACACCAGAAACACCTCACAAGACCTGCTGTTGTGGAGATGCTCTGATCCAGTTGTCTAGACATCACAATGTGGCCTTTGTTAAATTTGTTAAGATCCTTACACTCTGTCATTTTGCCTGCTGTTCACTTTTGGGTAGCCTAGTAGTTAGGGCATTCACACTGCGACCAGAAAGTCCAGTTTCGTGCAGTTCACACTGTGTGCTGTGGTGTGTTCACGACAAATGGTCACTTTCACTTCACTTTCTGCCTAATATATCCCACTCCCCAAGATAACCATTGTTATTCACCTTACTTGTTGATGGTTTGTTGCAGCTGTAAATTGTTCCATATTCACTAAATTGTAAGAATGGCATGGAAATGGATATCCTGACTAAACTGAATATTTATGTCTTACACATACCACATACCTTGTCATACAGACGAAAGAATCTGAAATAATTTGAACACTTCAGCTGCCCTTTATACTGTGGGGGTATGTGAAAATAAATGGAGCAGAAGAAATGATCCTAAACACATTTAAAATCACAGTTACTTGGCAGATCAAGTTTAGTCCCGCCCATCTTAAAGTGGACAGAAAAAAACAAAAGATCATTTAAAACATCTTTCAAAAGAAAATACATATAATTTTGTGTCTGCCAGTTCACAGTAAATTAATCATAAAAACTAGATAATTGTGAGAACATAATCCTGAAATGTATTGTAGCTTTACTACCAAAAGCAGCATGGCATCATGGGCTCGTCCTAAAACCAAGATGACGGTGCACCAAATCGCAGCAGCCTGGGATCCGACATTTGATACAAAAGGATAGTTGCAGTCAACTTTCGCGTCATTTCTGCACACATGTGCTTCATAACGACAAACGCACATGTCTATCAGACTCTTCTACAACTAAGATATAAATAAGAAACGTACCTAAATAAGAAAACTATGTGACCTTTGGGGACCAGACCATGGTGTCACTTGGTGCTGCTGGGAAGCATGGCAAGTGGGCTAACACTAGTCAGCCATCCATCCTACTCATCAGTGTTGGAGAATAAACTGGACTATATTAGACTTCAGCAAACTACCCAGCATGAGTTCAGAGACTGCTGTGTTTTTGTTTTTACAGAGACATGGCTTAGCAACATAGTTCCGGAAAAGGCTCCCCAGACATGCTAATGTTCCACTCAGACAGAAGCAAGGCTCTGACAAGAAAAACTTGAGACCGTGGTTTATGTATTTACATCACCATAGATGTAAATTGAATTTTGAATGCTATGCAGGTCTCTAGTAATGCTTACAACTGCTGAGGTTTATGACTGTATATGCCCTGAGAACAGCAAGGGATTACCTGCCCCAGGCCATCAGAGCAGTGAAGCATGCACATGATCAGAAATCCACAGCCACTTCCAGGACACTGGGGACTCACACTGGGGGCATCCGGACCATCAGCAACTACAGGACTATCTCCACCTGCCTGAGAGGGTGAAGCTTGCTTTCCAGATGCCCTGAATAACTTTTACGCATGGTTTGAAGCTTAGAACAATCCAGCAGTAAGGAGGACCACTTCCCCCAGTGACCAGGTGCTCTGCCTGACCATGGCTGATGTGAGAAGGAGTCAACCCATTGTAGGCTGCTAAACCAGACAGCATTTCCAAGCTTGTGCTCAGGATGATGTCCAGACCAGTTCATAGACTTCAGTGCAGCAGTCAACACCATTGTTCCTTAGCATCTGAAAGGAAAGCTGAGACTGATGTACATTTAAAGATCCCAGAGGCACACATCTGTGGTCTGGCCAATTCTTTTCAAAAGGAGGATGCCCAAGTCACTAAATACAGGGGTACACTTGTAGTTGTGACACATTTTTGAGTTTTGAGATTTTTTTCTCTTTCATGTTTAAAGTGAGATCAATCTTATACATCTTTTTAAAAAATCACTGCAAATGTGCTTTGGAACAAAGTGGCCCACAAAATTCTTTGACTCACCAGATTATATAGCACTGATGAATTTTGATTTTAATAGGAAAGTGAATCATAGCCCAAACATAAGCATTCTCCATCCAGGAAAGTATGAATCTGTTGAAAACAGCTTTCCATCTTCAGCATATCAGCAACATAATCCAGGAAAAGAAAATGTGAAAAATAGATTTTCGCTTGGAATTCCCTTTTAGCATGGTTCTCACTTTGCATTTACTCATTTGAAACCTGTTTCTGTCAGTAACCTTGATACCATAGGCGTGCTGCTGAAGGTAATGTTTCAGTCTGTTTTTCCTCTCATGGAACTCTTTACTGTGGTTCCTGGGGGCGATGGCAGAGCATTAGGAGACATTAATTACCATGTTAAATATTCCTTAAGCATGCCTACGCTTCAGCACTTAATATCCAAGTTATCCTGCTATCCGAGTTCATCAAATTAATTTCCAACGAGCCGCCCCAAGCATAGATAATTGGTGCTTTCCATTTAATTTCACCCCCACAACACTTTCAACCCATTCACCTTCAGGCAAAGGGAATTTGTGTGTTTACAGACCTGTACATTAGTGAAGTAGATGTTTGTAAAGGGTTGTAAATGTATAATGTGTTGGTCAACTGTATGCAATTACCAAGCAAGTGTTAAGATTTTTTCCTTTTATAAATCCTGAAGTTATTGTACACATTTGTTTATTTTCTTTATGCAACTGCTGTCCTTGTATATCCTTGTAACATTTTCCACCAGCTGCCTTTTTCATTACATTTACATTGTTGGACCAGTAGAAATGACCAAGCATAAAGTCTATTTATATGATCACCTATCATGAACTTTTATGGATGATTTCAGATATGGATGGTTTCAGAACTGTTAAAGATAATTCCTTTACAACCAAATTGACTTTAAATTGGTGCCCTTAATGAACACACCAGCACATGTCCAGTACTTTATAATAGTCAAAGACACAATACTAAAAACATTTCTCTTTAATTGGCCAAACTGGCATTTAAAATCCCTAGTGAGAATTCAGTGGCATATTAAACAACATGAATCAAATGATCAAAGTGCTCTATGAATAGTAAGAAGCAACTGGCTATTTAGCACAGTGAGTCATGCCTAATTATACTCCCAACGTTTTGGGGCAGGTGTGGCGGCAGCATTCAGATATAGTGTGAGTGTACTTACTTAATTCATTGAGTGTGTTTATTTAATAATTTACTCCATGAAATTGACCAAAATAGTAAAAGTAAATTGATCAGTTGCTGATTGAGTGTTTAAAGCAAACTTCCGCCAATTCAGATTTTACAGTGGCAGCTTTTGCTTCATGTATTACATATTCAAGTGCAAACTATCTGTCTGCCTAGCATCACTCCTTCCACTTTTTTTTTTTTGTCAGGGGAAGGATTTTGATAACACTGCTCACACTCTTGTGGAGACACTCGCTCATAATACTGCTTACTCAGTCCAGTACAAAACATTTCAAGGTGAATGCTGCGCTCAGCAGCTCCAAATTCATAGACTGACCACATCAGTATTCGTGGCTTGCAATCTAATGCATCTACATTAAGAATAAAGAAAAACTACTCAAGTCGAAAAGAAAATTGGACTCATCAATACCTGTGCCATGCTAGAATGAGTGTTGGCTGCTGGTGCTCTTGTGATTGAAGATGGCTTTAAAATGTAGGAGCAGTGGAATGCAACTTTGCCCAGAAGACATTTTATGCAATTATGAGTCATACTCGCATTGAGAGTTCCAGGATTGTGCATGTGGAACAATGTGTTCTGAGACATACAAAGTGTTTGTGTGTGTGTTTTTGTAAGTGCATTTAAATAGTGATTAAGAAACCATGCCATATAGCACTGCATTACTAATGATCAACTAATTGGCACTGCTACATATAAAGATATGTGTATAAGGAGAGAAAAAGTGATTGATTGATTGAGAGAGAGAGAAAGAGAGAGAGAGAGAGAGAGAGAGAGAGAGTTTCAAAAGTGAATTATATTTCTGCAAGCACAAGTCTTGAATAAAAGCTGGTGTGTTAGCCTGGTGGATGTCTATGGTGAGATGTCAGCAAAGGGCTATGCAGGCAGCATCACAACTTGCTCCAGTCGAGACAATATGAAGACACAGGACTGTCCATGTCATAAATGATTTACCTGGCATGTAAATTATGAATTAGCCTTACGAATGCCTTATGTACTGCATATATATACTACTCCATGCTTTGGTTCATACACACACACACGCACACACACACACACACACACACACACACACACTTAAGCGCACACACACAGAGCGTGGAGGGGGGGAGCTAATCCAATCATCGCGCCTAAACTTTCTCATCTTCCGGCTCTAAAGAGTGTTTCTTCCTCTGTGCAAGTGAACGTGCCCCAGTTATTAATGTACAACAAAATAGGAAAGAGAGCGAGAGAGAGAGAGAAAGAGAGAGAGAGTAAGAAAGTGAGAGTTGTTTATGCTAAGTCCATCCAGTGAGTGTGTGACGCCCAGACTCTTTTCAATTAAAACATCTGCTAAATTGGAGACAGGATGATGTAGAGCGCAGGAGAGAAGGACGAGTGGAGGTCCAGTCCATTAACCCTGCTGTGTGTGTGTGTGTGTGTATGGATGCATTAAAGGAGAAAGTGGACTAGTGTAGCGGTTGGTCGAGGGATTAGGTTGGACTTCCAGTTTCACCTGCGGTAAACACTTCACTCTGTGAGCATTTATAACACTTTAACACACTTCACTATCACTGCAGAGTACATTTATTAACAGCACATACACATTTGGACAGGAAACACTTTAACTTTTCATTATAGACAGATGCGCAAACACAAGCACCAACTCCATTAAACTCCTCAATCTGACTTTTTCTACACAAAGCAGAGCTCTCTAGAGCGGATGAACACATATTTGCTTTTAGTGCACTAGACATCCAGGTCTTGTTTGGCATCCATCATGTCCATGCCCATTTGTCACACGTTTCTTCTATGTAAGCATACATGTGACGAACTGAAATGCATCAAACATCACAAATACTTACCAAACAAATATTTACAGCCTCTGTGCATAAAAGGGACTAAGAATATCCCATAATTAATGAATGCTTGACTGTTCAAAAGAGCTCTGGTCCATCAGAGCAAGGTCTGAGAGCAAAGGAGAGAAATTTCCTGGACAGGTCGCCCCAGCCCATCGCAGGGCAGACACAGAGACAAACACAGCCACGTTTACACTTACTCACGTTTAGCATCTCCAGTTCACCTGATGTCTTTGGGCTGTGGGAGGAAAACAAGGCACCCAGCAAAAATCCACACAGACACATGGAGAACATGCAAATTCAGATAATCATAGTAGGCCAAATAGAATGAAAAGAAAGAGTGACACTCAAAGTGTCATTTCTGATTTATACATAATATCACTAAAAACATGTTCAGGAAATTTAGGAAACTGCTGTAAAATTGGATAAATCAGAGGCTATTATACAACAGTGGAAAAAGACAACATATAGCTGAGAACGCTAGAGCAGGGCACAGTGGGATTGTTATAAAATAAACTGAGGAGGAAAATGTGGAGGAAAATAATTATGCATAATGGATCAGAAGGCTGTGCTTGCACAAGTGATAATAGGAATATAAATTTGAACCAACAACAATAAAAACAATAATATTAATAATTATACTATTATTAATAGTGGTAATAACAATATTACTACTACTACTACTACTACTACTACTACTACTAATAATATAATTGTGTGATAATGGTGACAATAAATAATTGTGTGACAGTCAATGTGTGGATTATTAATTAAAGTAGGTGAAAGGAAAGTAAAAGGTGAAGTACAGAAACGAGAGTGAAAAAATCAGAGAGCCCATCATACTGAAAAATTCTTATTAACACACAGAGAGTAGCACAAGGTTGACATTTTCTAATTAAATGTGTTGCAGCGCAGACATGAAAGAGCTCTTTTTTCCTGTTCTTATGGTATTCCCTCTTTCATCAACTTCACTTCCACTGGCACTCTCACACTGAGAAGACTGACCTGTGAGAGAATGATTGGAGGGGTGCTCGGAAGTTTTGTTGATTTGTTAAAGGTTGATTGGAGATATAACTATGCCGATCAGTCTGAGGCAGACAAATCTGATGTGGACTGTTCAGCATATAATGAAACACAGTTAAAAAAAAATGAAACAGTTAAATGATATTTTCCGAGCATATTATGGTTTCAAGGTAAAGTTTGCATTAAAGTTAATGGACCAACATTACTGCAACTCTACACTGAAAGTATGTTCTGCAAATTTCACCAAAGGGAACCCTGCACAACAACGTAGTTTTTAAGTATTTTAAACTGTTCTTTCAAAACAATCTGAAGCGCCCAGTAAATGACACTAACCAGGTTTTTATCCAGCTCTGGAATCCAAGCAAATAAAATATGCAAATTAGAGTTTCCACCAACTCTGAGCAACAGGATAAACATCTCAGTATCTATAAAACACTTTGGGCTGAGTTTACGAAGAAACGTTGGTGTTGAGCGTGTGTGTGTGTGTGTGTGTGTGTGTGTGTGTGTGTGTGTGTGCATGTGTGTGTGTGTGTGTGTGTGTGTGTGTTCTTGAAGGAATACTTTTGGAGAAACATTGCAAAGAACCATATCAGTATAAATGTTATAATAATGGGCATCTGACAGCTCTTTATAATTACCTATATTTAGTATATCTTCGTATTACACAGACATTAAATGAATAAATATTTTCCACAATACGATTACGAAGACATTGACAAGCATTGGCAAATTTCAGCTGATAAGATAAAAATAAATTTTAATTTCTCAGTTCACTGGTCCTTACATAAAATGATGGAAGCCGAACTAGCGTTATCTATTAATACCATGAAAGTTAAAAATCAATATTCCTTTGTGCATCTTTAGTTGTTTGATATGACTCGCAAATATATGCTGTGTTTTGGCACATGTGGGTCAGGATGGTGATGACACAAGAAGCTAATTATTCAAACCGCCTTCTTGGATACGCTGATAGCCTGTGTGAGAGAATGAACACTCCTGAGCAAAAACTGTGAGTTTCTTTTGAACAGAACAGAAAAACAAGGAGCAAGACTGGGAATAGGTTGTTGTGTGTAAGCTGATTTGCATGTTACTCATCGTATAAAAATCAGGTGATAGTCTGACTGGCAGGAGACACATCTGAGTAATAAGTGTGAATTCATATGGTTAAGTCCTATCAGGCTGCAAACCAGACACTTGTCACCTGAAACTAGTCCCCATTAGTTGTAAACAATTTTAAAATATTTTTTTTAATAATGTAGCATTCAGCTGTTAAACAGTGTGCATGGGTAACTCTGTAGATATTATATACTTCTTTTCAGAACTAAAAAAAGCATGTCAACTTACATCACCAAATGTTACATGCATCAGGACATCCATTATAGGCCTCTCTCTCTCGTTCTCGCTCTTTATGTGTGTGTGATAGGGCATTTGGACAGAAAGAGAGGGTTTATAGTGAAAACTGCAGGAAAAGAAAGTGTGAGGTACCCTGCTGTAGGAGAGGAGAAAAGAGCAGAGCAGAGCAGAGGAGGTGTAGGAAGTCTTTTTGTGGCCCCTTTTATTGAAATGGGACTGAGGTTCTGGATGGTGGTGGAGTTTACAAACTTGTTTATTTGTGTGTGTGAGTGAGCGCGCGCAAGTGTAGAAGCCTGCTGTGAGATAGATTGCTTCTAAATGGCATTGGGAGCTTTCTATGCTTTTTGATTTGGAGTGTGTAGCGGTGTGAGTCTGTGTGTGTTTGTGTGTGTGTGCAGATATAGTTACTATTGTTTCTGTGTACATCAGAAAAAAGAGGGGATAGAACGGAGGTAGAAGCTTGTGTCTCAGGCACACACACACACACACACACACACACACACACACACACACACACACACACACACACATGCATCAGTGTTTATCTTAGTGCTGTGAGATGTGCTGTTGTGCAGCTATGGTGTCCTTGTCCCTTCAGTGTAACCTCATATCTATGAAGTGCTCATATTCCTCAGAGAGCAGATGATTATCTCAGTCGGGACTGTGAAGGATATACAGTATCTCTGAATGCCTGAGCTTCCGTGTGTGTGCATGTGTGCGTGTGTGTGCTGTGTGTGAGTTGATACATGTGTGGGTGTGGTAAGAATATGTATTCAAGTTATCACTGTCAGGGAAGGTAAAATAGGTTTCTAATTTAAATAAAATCCTGAGATTTCTGAAATAAAAATCACAGTTCACACAGTGTAAAGAGTGGTGGGAGTTTTTCAGTGGTAACAGTGACGTTATGACTTCAAAGTGCTGTCTGTCTAAGATATACGCAGTTGAAGACGGTTTGTAGAGATCTGTGGATCAAAGAGAGACGATGTGTGGACGGTGTACACACATCTGAGCCAGGATGCCCCTAGAAAAGCCTCTGAAACTGTGAGTGAATTGTGAATTTCAAACGGTTTTGAAAATACAATATGTGACGCAATTCCCTGTGCATTTTAAACATTTCAGTCAAACTCAAGCGCGCGACTCCCTCATAGCAGTAAATCAAGTGTGTACTGGAGAGTATTACAACAGAATGTGATTAGCATTTCATACATTTGTAATGAAATACTGAGCACTTGCATGGTACTATGAAAAATGTTTGATGCATGTTCCCATCACTTCAAACAATTTGCTCACTCATTTTGCTGCTGCAGTGACTCAACTTACACTTAATCTTAATACTGAAGCCAATTGACATTCACTTTTCTCCACTTGCAGAATGTCCATTTAAAATGCTGAAAAGAAAACATGATATACATTTCTAGTTACCTTTAACTAAATCCCATTCATATAAAACTGGGCAAAATGATCAGTGTTATTGTGTTGTGTTATTGTAATAAACTCCTTCACAGGGTGAGAGTACTGTGGGTATTTAACACTAATGGCCAGGATGTATCGGATTCAGACCAATCATAGAACGGCTTTAAACAACAACTAAAACAAGTAGAGTAACTGTATGAACTGCCTAGAAACAAATAGCTGATTGGATGTCAGTGGATTTTGTTATTGCTTCATTTTATTCATTTGTTTTTTATTAAATGTTTGATTTTATTCTTTTGCTGTCTCTCAAATAGTATACAAATGAAACTATGTTTGATTAGCAATTAACAGTTTGTACGACTGCATTGTACTACTGTTTCACTGGTGTTTTAATCATTATACAATAAGGGACACACTGACTACTCGGCTAGACGGGCCCACTAAAAGGTCCCTATGGCACTTAGAATCCAGTGGCAGTAAACCAGAAATCATTTTTGGCTAAACACAAGTACTTTATTAGTGTGTAATTACTAAATGAAATGACTCTATCTGACTTCGGTGCACAAGCTGTGGGTTTGTATGACTGACATGCAAAATAAGCCCTGCTGTTATCTCAGAAAGACCTAACCAGACACGGAATAAAGTGCACCTGTCTATAAACACTTAAGGGTTCCTTATTCACTTTCTACAGCTATTATTGGAAATATTGTGAAAGTGAAAATTTGTCATACGTGAACACACCACTGCACACAGTGTGAACAGCACGAAATTCTTCCTCTGCATTTGACCCATTCACCAAGTGAAGCAGGGGGCAGCCAGGAACACGGTGCCCGGGGAGCAGTGTGTGGGACGGTACCTTGCTCAGGGTACCTCAGCAGCACCTAGCGGTCATGGGAATCGAACCCGGACTTTCTGATCACAGGGCGAATGCCTTAACCACTAGGCTACCAGCTGCCCCCTATTGTATGGCTAGGACAGCAGGAATGTTCTTCCCATGTATTTCCCATTGGACCGCTGGTGCACAGAAGTGCGGATACAGAGCTGGTTAAAATCTGATTTGTGGTCGGTGCTCTGTGCGAGAGAGTCTTAAAAAGTCTAAGTAACCGAAGCACAACACAAATGTTGTCAGTACATATCTGCCTCTGCCTACAAACAAAATACTTTTCACTGATGTTTAATTGGGTTTTATTTGGTTTTTGCTTATTTGTTTTTTTTGGAAATGATGACTAGTTGACTAGTCAGTAACCTCATTTGAATGACTGGTCAACTACTACAATTAAACCCCTATTATACATGTTTATATTGGCCACACCTACATTCATCCCTACCTCCATCAAAGTCTGATACAGCTCTGAACCCATACATGACATTCTTAGGTTACAACACTTGTTCACCTTATTTGTTCACCTTGATTGATCTCTGCTCCTTTAAGCTTCTCCTTTCATGTTAGACTCATGATATTACTACACACAAACTCATTGTGCAAACACTTTATGTGAACACTACAGGAATGGATGTGTGTGTGGAGGGTCGATTATGAAACTCTATTGTTAGTGTATTGTGAGCTGCCAAGTTCATACAATTATACTTGGCCAATGATACTGATATTACATTTAAGCCATTTTGTCCGCACATATGCAGCCCCTGTTGACAGGTGGTGCACCTCAAGCCGCTCTCTTACAGCTGGCAGAGTCAATGAGGGAGTTTGACCCTAGGAGGCCAAAGGTCAAATCCATCTAACTAAAGCTATGACAGTAGATCTAATACAGCAGACGCTCTGTTGACAGTGTGACGTTCCAGCAGACGTTTCCCAGGCTCCTTCTGTGCTCTCTGGGCAGCAGAGTGCTATTTGTTTGATGGAACATAAAGTTTCTAAAAACACACATCCGCATGCAGAGTCTAATCCATGCTAGTGCACTGCTGAGATCCTTCACATATTCAAGACCCTGGCTCTTTTTCTGTTATTTGTGTTGTCACGCTGGGCTGAGGAATTGCAGTTAAACTGAACAAACATCAAAGACATGTGTATGTGTGTGTGTGTGTGTGTGTGTGTGTGTGTGTGTGTGTGTGTGTGTGTGTGTGTGTGTAAGAGAGAGAGAGACAGAGACAGAGAGAGAGAGAGAAAAATGTGTCTAACTATAATTATCATAATCATTAATGAGTAATTAAACCCTAAAGCCATTTTGTCTCACTAAAAACTAAAAGGTGTTGCTTTGTAATAATGAATGACATTAGTCTTGTTGACATTTAAGACTACTTTTCAAATGATCAAAATAACTATTTTCACAGTCACTTCTGTGATTAAATTGCACTGAAAGGGTGCATATATCAAGCTATGTTGCTATAGGTGAATCAATCAGTCTTAGTTAATGTTCCTGCCCCCTAATGATGAGTCTTGCCTCCACACTGCACTAACCTGAGTGCCAAATATGAGAAGTAGATCCAAGAACACATACAAGGTCTCACTTTTCTACCTAATATTAAGTTATGATTAGCTGGGTGAGAAACTGGCATAGCAAATGAAACCAAAAATGAGGCAGTAAAATGTGTTTTCTTTACTTATATTACTTATATGTTGAATCTTCACATTCCCACTCTCACATTACCTTCCTTTAACACAAGATGAGTTAGGCTGTTAGCATGCTCAGATAATTCTGTCTCTCTCCCTCTGTTTTTCTTCTGCTACGTTTCTCTCTCACTCGTCGTCTCTACTTATGTGGGTGATGAAACCATGCATTTCGTCAACATTATTGTAACAGTGCTAACAAGCTATGTTTGGGCCTCACACAGTGAAGTTCTCATGATGGAAAACAAACTTTTTAGCACAGTAACATCCACCTTCTGCTTTCCCTAACGTAGGTAGGAAAAACCTGAAGTGATTTTCTAAGAAACATCAAAAATTACAATAAAACAAAATATAAGGATGTGTTACCCAGTGCTATCAGTTATTTAGTAACTACTAAAAAATTATTCAGTGTCTATGTAAAATATTCAGTAGCCAATACTTGAACATATGTTAGATTATGTGAAATTAATAAAAAAAGAAAAGACATGCTTACATAAAATAACTTTCCACAGCATTCATACTTCGCCAGAGGTACCTCTGGCTGTTCCCATCTGATGTTTTTTTGTCCGTCAGTTATAAATCGCTCACTTTTACTGTGTGAGGCGCCGCAAGAGCAACACTGAAACATCATGCTTCAGACATAAACACTGAAACAAAGTTCATGAAAATAAAGACTGTCACTAAGGAAGAATTTAGTCCCAGTTATGCTTGCTCTGTCTAAACTACTGTGTGTTTGTGTATATTAGCAGGAATGCATGACTTTAGATCGACACCCGTGATAAAGACAGAGAGGGAAAAGCAGTGGAAATTGTCTTTGTTCGTTAATTAGCTCAAACTCACACAAACTATGAAAAATATTTATAACTGAACTAAATTTAGTCCCACAAAATCACATCTATGTGACAAATGTGATTGGCAAAATCACATTTGTCACATAGATTGACACCTGCATTTAGTATTCTGTGCAACCGCTCTTTGCTAACATACCAGCAGTAAGTCTTTTCCAGTAGTGCAGCCACTGAATATTGGTTGGCACAGTTAAACATTTGGAATACACAATTAAAAAGGTGGTTTTATGGTAAGAGTGCTTAAAACTGTTCTTTGAATAGTTAAATAGTTCTTCATCATGACTTAAATGGTGTTAAAAATCTGGTTATACTATTGATACAAGTCCAATCATTGTGTTTATTTATGGAGTACCATGTAGAATCTCTTCTCCTAACAATATAGACCCACTACTGCAGCACAGTTCACTCTTCCAATCTCTTCTGTTCAAATTCTGTTCCAATTAAACAAGGACAAGCTACAGAAGCTTATTATTGTGTGATTGCCTGAAAGACATGGTGAACAATTAACATCAAATAGATGGCGTTTGATAGTGGTGCTTCTGCGGTCAAAGTAACTTTGAAGGAGAAGGTGCTTTTAAATATGGCTAAGCGTGTGTCACATAATGAATAGGTGGAAACACTTTCTTGCTAGATATGTCTGACATAATATTGCCTTAAACATTTAATGGCTTTTGCTGTCTTGAGATGTCTTGACAGTTTGCGTCAAATGGTAATTTTTGCTTTTGCAAACGATCAGTTTATGGGCATCTATTTAACGCCTGGTGAAGACACATGCTTTGTGGCTTCTGTTAAAGCTCTTTATGACATAAAGTAGGTATCTCTATTCATATTCTAGTCCACAGATCTAGTAATTTGATTTCAAGTAATTTGTTACTGTCAATAATTTGTTAAAAAAATGGTTAACATGGTTGACATTCTGAAACAGTATCTGAAGGTGTTGATACCCTGTGCAAAGTCCACAGGGTATTATTTTCCTCACACAGACAAGGGTCAGTGTTTTATTTAAGATTAGTCATTGGGACACTAACATATGTGTTTGAGAGTCAGCCTTTGACAGGATCTACTATTTTTGTAACAGCTTCATTAAAAGACCACTTGTCTAGATACACTAAACTCACAGAACAGTCTGAACTAAGCTTCTGAAACATACCATTTAAATCCCCCTCAAAGTGGCACAAGGTGTGTTCAGCTGATGTTTACATAATGTTCAGCTTATATAATGTTTGTATTTATCAGTGTGATATAAATGTCCTACCATTAAACTGAAGTACATGCTAATGCAAGATAGGTCTATCTTGGTACTTGGTACTTCACCTGTAGGTACTTCACCTACAGAAAGATCACTAACATGTCATGCGTATGGTACAGAGTGAAGATATTTTAAAAGGGCTTGGCTTACAATACAGACAAAATAAGTCATATGTCAGGTAGGTGGGCAGATGAGCTAAATGAACTGATCTCTTCACATTTTTAGTGAAACTGCCCTCAATGTGTCATATGCCTGTCACTGAGTTTTAAGGCAGGAGTCGAGGTTGCTCTCATCACACAGTCAGTGCGTGTCATTGCTGAAATTTGTTGGCCACTGCATCTGAAGATGAACAAGGTTAAATTGGGGTTGCTTTACTTTGACTATGTGAAAATTCCATCAACCATCTGTCTATAAATGTTTCAATGTTTGTTAAAAGATTTGTTTAACAGAAATGATGACACTAAACTATCAATGTCTCTGATGCAGGCTATAATAAATAGGTAAATGCTTTAGTTAGAATTATAATACAGACACATAATGCGTTGGTGTACAGCTGCACTCTTCCGTCGTACCCCTGGAGCCATTTTTTAACCTCCTTAACCTAACTTAATTATGGCTACTCGGTTCAAATGGATATTTCCCATATCAGCAATCAACTGATTACTTCCTCCCTTTCAACAATGCTAATTGAGTGCTAATAGATCCCCTAGGTGCAGCACATCTAAAAAACATAAATAAAGAAAATCATGTCATGAATGAGTAAAATCTGTAATGGAGTATTCTAAATACACTCATTCGAGTTTGAAAGTAAAGTGTGACTCTTGCCAACAGTGATAAGAGATAAAAAATGTAAACATAGCTGTCAGTAGGTGATAATGACATTAGATTTAAAATGAAACTGCTAAGGTAGGAAAAAAGGTGAAAGGGTGAAAATGGTGGAAAAGGTGAACTATTTGTATGTGAAAACATATATATGACATTTTCTTCTAGATTCTATCACAAAATATATGCAAGCTAAAGGTGAATTAGCTTTGGGGGAAAAAGTAAAATTAGTGTGCGACATAAACTGTCATAACATAACAGATTGTATTATCTGTCATGGCAGTAAGCAGCAATTAAGCAATTGTGTAGCAGCAATTAGATAAAGAGTTAAAATGCTGTGATTTTATATAACAATCTTGTTAAACGTACATACAGAATAAAAAAATATAGCTACAAACAAGAAGCAACACTAATGTAGAACAAGGATTGCTCGGGATTGTAAAGCCTACAAGCTATAACATAACCAGTTATTAACCAGTTATAAATGTCCATTTCCACCTCTAGTTCCAGTGCTAGAAACAGAGAGGGCAGGTTAATTTGCTTGTAATTGGCTTGCAACTAGGAATTTGTGCAAATTCAGAGGGGATGGTGATGTGTGTGAGAGAGAGAGAGAAAGTGAGAGAGGGTTTCTTACTTAATCGGATTAGATCTGGGGAGCAAGCTGCTTTTCATTAACTACAATTAAGCCATGTGTCCACAGACACACTAATTCACTCCTCTCTCTCTCTCTTTCGCACACACATACACAGTATTGTGTGAGAGAACTTGTATGTTTAATGCATGACCCGCTACCAGAGACGCCCTGAGCATTCTTGGGATCCCTGCCATTGATACACGCTCATAAATACACTCTCCCACATGCTCACACAGGTGTGTGTGGGGGTGTTGGTGCAGGGGAGGGGGCTTGTGCAAGACTACATTAGAACATAATAGAATAGAACAGAATAGAACAAAATAGAATTATATCCAGCCAAAATTATTGTCCAAATTCAGATACCATGTAAACAGTACCTGACCACCCACAAATCATCCACCATCCTTGAAACATTGGAACAGGAACAACTTCCTTCCATTACTCATGTTTGCATTTCCATTGTTGCTTTTGGCTGGCACAGGTTAGCTTTGCAGGGTACAGTGCAATGCTCTGTATGTCATCACACTTTCCACCCATAACCTCTACAAAACATGTCAGTGACTTCACAGTAGCGCTTCAGTAGTGGTTCAGGCCAGAGGGGATAGTCTTAGTTGCTCCTACGAAACTATGAGTGCCCAACACCCTGTCCCCAGTTCATGGTTAGCCCCTCCTCAAACCACTGTTGGGAAGAACTCATTTCAGCTAACTGGGAGCTGCCTACAAGCTTTGTAATTTCAGAGATGCTCAAGTAAAGTGATAAAAACTGGCCCTTTTCAAAGTCACATGGGGTTTTACATCTGTTCATTTGCCCGGCGTCAAACATGAGGGCTACGCAGCTGAAATAATGAATGTAATGTAATGTATGCCTGATAACTGACATACTGTACACACAAACAAGTTCACACACACACGTGTATATATATATATATATTCAAATCAACACCGTCACCGATTTTCTTGCCTGTCTCCATCAAAAACAGCGAGGTGCTGTGGTGGCTGCCTGTAAAGTGCCAAATTGAAACTCGGGGGTGCACTGAAGTATCATCAATTTTATGGATATGTGCCCAGGCATGCTGCTCACCACTCATTTTCCCTCAGAAACCCCTTGTTGATATGATGTATAAATTGCACAAGCAAGCGGTATTCTATTGCTTGAATGGTATTTTCCGTTAAATGAACATCTCCACTATACATAGTGAACAAGCCGATGGATACACTGCACATTGGAGACCACTGAGCTCAGTTGGTAGTGGTGATGATCACTGATTATATGTTGTTAATTATGCATTATGGTACTTAACTGCCTGTTAAACTGAATAGGAAAAACAAAGCAGGAGCAAAAGTGCAAGTGGCTATAAGTTTAAGGCGGCACAACTTAGACCTATGAAAGTCCTGTAAGAATTAGAATTTTTAGTGACATTTGTTCATGGGCAGATGTACACTCAGAAGTTCATGTGTTCTATGTGACGGTCATGGGGTGACCGCACATGACTGGTGCTCTTTTTGGGTGCAAGTCTGTACTTCTATGAACTAGTATACACACATTTATCAAAAGAAGACCCACAAGACTTTTTTTTATGCAGACATTTATTGTACTTAAGTAGGGGCGCAAACTTGGGTGCAAAGAAATGTTTTAGCATAGAAGGTTTACCATTTCCTGTTGTGTCCTTGTTTGGCAAGGGTCTGTCCGGCAGCAAAAGGGTACCACCGAGGAACAAAGCAGTATTTATTTGGTTCCAGCCATAATTGGCCAGGACCATTCCTGTTATGGCCATGGGGGGGAGAGTTGAGTTGGCCTTGATCAAACCATCTCTGTACTTGTCGTCATGTGCCATTACGATGTAATATTTTGTAGCTTGGTCAGTAAATCTGTTGTTTGTATATTTGTGAACATTATGTTTTTGTTTCAGAGTCTGATGTGTTGTTTGTGTGTTAAATGATTGTTATATGTTCCCCTCTGTTTTGGTAAATGGTGCTGGCCACCTGTTATATGTTTGACTTGTCTATTTTTTTTTTTTTTTTTTTTGGGAGAGTCTTGTTAGTCATGTGTGAATATGGCTACTCTGCTACTGCTGTGATTTGTTCCCTGCATTTTAGGGGCCCAGCAGTTATACTTTTTTTGAATTAGGATTTTTTTCTTTTTTCTTCTATTTTCTTTTATTTTTGACTTGGACACTTTGTGCTTGATTATTTTGTTTCAAGCCTGATTAAATTTCACTAATTTTATCCTCACTCTGACTGAGTTTTTGGCCAAATCCACTCATTCGGAAGGGCCTAGTTGGTTACCTTCACATTCTACCCCACCATCGTTGCTTCATGGAGACTTTCTACCACTGCCAAAAACCAAGCGAATGTATCATAAATGTCATGCGGCAGAGTTAGTAATATAACAACATTAAGATATGTCTAAAATATTTTTAGAAAACAAAGATATATTTCAAATGGAGGTATGGGATGGAACCTGATTTAAACCACTAGGGCTCACCAGGTACAGTCAATCACTTGAGCCCTGCACCTTTGCATAGCTTGAGAATAAGAGCACCATGAGGTCATGCCACATTCTCTTTCACAGCAGAAGGCTAGTTAGCTGGTTCCTCACAAAACAGTCCAACATGCCAGATCTTAACAAGCCTTCTGTTTAAACTGCCAGAGGCGTTATGGGCACAGGCCCTGGAAACAATAAAAAAAAAGTTTGAAGCTAGGCAATAGGCTTGCATCAGGATGATGCAGTGTATTGGTAAAATAATGTGTCTGTTGCAAAGGTAATTTAGACTTACCCCTCTGCAGTTCCTATGTCTTCTTCCTCAGATGTACAATAAAGTTTAAAATACATTTTCATTTTTGTGTTATTTATTTAACAGAACAGTTTCGTTTTAAACCTTTGAGTTTCATTCGGCAGATGAATAATGCTGTGGTTCTCATGGCCAGCTAGGGGGCTGCAAAAAAAAAAAGACGTTGTACCTCTACTTAGTCATTTTTAAGTTGTTCAGTTCATTAAATCTGCTTTGGCCATATCCTAAAAGAATAAGAATATCATAGAATAGCTCAAGTGTTTTGGCTGAGAAGATCAGTGCTAAATGGCGAGATAGCTAACAAAAGGTTCTGGTGTGTGGTGTGTGTGAGTGGGAAGGTGGGAAGGTGCACTTACTATTGAGCAAAGTTTGGGAACACTTGCTTTATGGGTTTGCAAATCTCAACAATTAAATTTTGATTATCTGGGAAATTATTCAATACGACTTGAAACCTAAATACAATAGTTCAGCCATGAATGTAACTGTAGGATCTGCTAAAAAGCAACAATTGTAAGCGACTGAGCCCCGGTGTGCTTGTTTTTGTGCATGTGTATGTGTCTGCTCTGTAATGGAAAAGATTTGTCGAGCTTTGCAGCAGTGATCTAGGAAGGGTCCCATCTTGTAACTGAGGGAAATGAGAGTGAGCACTCAGCCAGCCAAGCATTCATCGCCATGGCAGCTACTCTGTTCTCCAGCCAATCAGGGCTAATTAGCTGGCGTGTTCTGTCTGCAGCGGGCGAAGGAACATGGCACTGAGCGGAGGACTGAAGCCCAGCGCACATGACTGGTCACAGAGCACCCGAACTAGGGGGGAAGTGCATTACACATAAGACAGGATAAAGAAAAGAGATGAGTACATGGGCTTTCTGCTTCCAAAGCTATTTGCTCAAGTACCATGTCCTTAAACCAATGAGGCACTGGCTGGAGTTGTTGTTCTTTTAGTTTTTTAGGAAGAGAGGAACCGGAAAAATTAAACAGGTTGAGTCGTATGACTGCACAAGTCAGGAATGTTTGAACTAATAGGCGGAAATGAGTATGCATTTTTCAGAGAGGAACCGGATAGATGAAATAGGTTGAATGATGTGACTACAGTGGTCAGGAATGTTTGGCCTAATAGAAGGAGATGAGTTTCAATTCTAACTTAAATTGCCTTAAGAGCTAGAACTAAACCTTTACCACCTGTTGGCTGCCTCTGTGATCATGCTGATTACTGTAAGTGCATCTGCCGGAGGCGCACATCTGCATTCAGGCATGAAAAAAATCCATTCACCGAAGCAAACTGCAAGATTACTGACATTATTACATGCATACTCGAGATGCATTTAAGTCACATGTTGACTTAATTGGACTTGCTCTGCACTGACTTTCTCTCTGACTGAGACTCTTGACTGAAGTTGTGTGGAATTTCTGCCTGATAAGTAATAATGCAATTTGAAAAAAAGGTAAATGACAAATACATTTATTAATGATAACCTTAAACCTTAATAAACATCATCATTAAAACATTGCCTTCATAACCTTACATGAACCGCTTAAAGTCTAAATTTTGGCTTGCACAGAAGATGTCATGGCTCGGCCAGTGTCCGGTAGGGGCCACTCTGTTTGGTTTTGTTTTGGGGGCTTTTATTTTGATATTTTGTTCATGTTTGGGTCTTTTGTCTCGGTTTCAGGTGTTTTGTGTTTAGTTTCAGTGAATATGTTCTGTGATTGGTTTCTGTTCTGTCATGTTCTGTGTATTTAAGTTCCAGTTAGATGGACCGGTCCATCGTCCCACACATCTCATTTCTATTTGTAATGTATCGGCCTCTGAGCCAGGTTTTGTTCAATGTTTGTAAATAAAGAGAGCACAGTAATGGATACCTGCCTGCCTGCCTGGAATCCTTGGGGTAAATCATGGCGTTGTGGCAACCGCCGCATCGCCCGTGACAGAAGCCATATTAAGTGAAGCCACATTAAGGCTTTTATTTTAGAGATAAGATTCAAACAGCAATTTGGGGGGAAAAGTAAAACAACATTTGAAAAAAGACTAGCTACAGCAGTTTTTTGGGAAAAAAATGTTGGTTACAATTGTAAGTTAGCTAGCTAATTGTAAGTTACCCAGCTAATCTGACAGCTAATCTGTCAGTTGTGAAATGTTTGTTTTGAATGAAAGATCATATTCTCTAAAATGATGGAGCAATTTACTTCTGTGCAAGGTAATGGTAATACTATAAGAAGACAAAAAGTAACTTTTGCACATCTCTGTCAGTGTCATAAGAAGGCTCTTTGGCTTATTGCTGAAGTTGACCAAACCTTGTCCTCATGATCAGCTGCAACCATTCCTATCTTCAGGAAAATCGAGTGCTAATGTTTCATTCTGAAGTCACTTTATTTACCAGTTCACTTAGTGGAGAAGGCTTTCATTTCAAGAGAGTGCAGAAAATGTGTCATTCTGCTTAGCTGTGAACTCTTGTACTGTGTGTAATACGTTTTACCATCCCTGTACCTGGGTTTGTGCTTATATTGGTCTTCTCATGAATATTTCTCAAAAGGAATGGCTGAGTGGTAAACACTTAAATTTTAATATAGATTTGAATTCTGCATGTGTGCTTGTGTCGACACATACTCTCACTGACACACACACACATTTTTCTGTATAATATTTATTCGGAAGAAATCTAAAAATGCTCCTACTTTTGCGGAAGGAACACTGTGCGTTCTGTTTAGCTCTGGCATGAACACACACACACATACACACACACACTCATGCACACACATACACAAACACACACACAGGCTCTTTGGTTCACTGGCTCCATTATTTCCAGCACTATGGTTGGACTCTGGGTACGGCTGATATTCCTGCACATTCCCATGGCAACCAATGACTCGCATCCCATAAATCAACCTGCTGGAGCAAAAGCTGAATTTAACATTTTTCTGTTGGTGTGTGTGTGTGTGTGTGTGTGAGGGTGTTTGAAGTGTTTTCAATTGTGGTCTTCAGAGGTGAAAGCCTTTATGTGCATAGATGTGTCTACAGACAACAAACAGCAGCCCAAAATTAATGCTCTTGACGGCACTTGTGTTTAGCCTTGGCTCATTTTTCCCAACAGATCTGCACTGGCAGCAGAAGATGATGACATAAGAGCAGGGTTTCAGCTGAAATTGCATAGGGGGTGTTGCACATTTTTTACAATATGATAAATACACTGGGCCAGTGGCATCACTACAGGCATTAGTTGCGACCAAAAAATGTATCGACAAGCAAACATTCATTTTCATACAGCACTCGATCAAAGAAAGCTTTCTGAAAATCAGATTAAGAAATTAGTAACATGGCTGGCATACCAATTTAATAAAGTTGATAAAAAGACAAGGGCACTCAACTGAATACAGAATAATTCTGTAATTCTAAGGAAAATCTGAAGTGCAGTCATAAGGGTTTCTTCCAACCAGAATGGTTAACCTCTTAACCCTCATTAAGAAAAAGCATGTTTTAAGAAGACTCGTTTTTGACAGAGCTGCTCACTTACACCAGCTCATCATTTATATCTTTGTTGATATCAGCTCATACTACAGACTTCTCTACCATGGGGGCACTAAACTTAGTCTCCCAGAAGAATCGTTCCACAGCTGATTCTTTACAGCTTCTTTAAACGAGGTGCGAGAGTGAATAATATCCCCTTATTTTATAGGTTCTAAAGGATTTACTTCCCTCCCGCCCCAAGAACAGCATGTCCAAGAACCAAAAGAAACCTTTATTTTTATGAGTGCATGTATTCTTTTCCATGTGCAAAAAGAAATGTCTATAACTGCTGACACTGATTTGTCTCTCGTGCAAAAGTACTACAGGTTCAGGTTTGTACTCATTGGTCGATGAGGTTTGTAGTAGACACGTCATCATACTTTGTGGCACACACTTTACAAATAACACAGTTTAGAAACATAATAAAAATACTCAGAAGATCCCGGATGGATCCTGTCAGAGTTTGCACGTTTTGCCCATGTCTGCCTTGGTTTCCTCCCTCAGTCCAAAGATATATACACTATATGGAGAAAAGTACTGGGACACACTTGTACATAAGGGGTTGGGCTAGGCCAGGGGTCGGCAACCTTGAACACTTAAAGAGCCATTTGGTCCCGGTTTCCACAAAAGAGAAAACGCCGGGAGCCGCAAATCCTGTATGACATCTGAAATGAAGATAACACTGCATATATGTTTTTTTTTTTATTTTATGCTGTGTATAAAAATTAGGCTAGTGTGTTGCTTGTGAAATTTTACTTATTCAAAAAAAACATTTTGAACATTTAGAAAATTACACACATTGTATTTTTATGTTACAGAATTGCAATAATCTTCCAATTTCAAATTACCACAACAAAATACAAACAAAAAATAAATAAATACACAATAAAAATAAATAAAAAATACACTTAACACCTTGAACAGCTGACAGTGTCAATTGACACAATTTCATCAAAATCAGAATCAGAATCACGTCTATTGGCCTATTGGAGTAGTGAGCATGCTCTGTAAGAGACATATGTGTGTGGTGTGGGCACATGTACAACGTATTTTTACATATCGTTGTTGTTTTATACTGTTTTGCTTGACAGACATGCTTGACCGGAATCAAATTCCTTGTACATGACTCTAAATCTAAATCTGATTCTGATACGGCGACTGGCACTGCACGATGGGTTCTGGGTCCAAAGTCCACTGGACACTTGCTGTGTCTGCTGGCTGCAGCTTGCGTGGATGTATGCCTGGAGGCTGCAGGACCGAATGCTCAAACATACTGCAGCAGCGTCATATCAGGAAGCGCCTTGTGCGAAACTGGGCATTGCGTCAATTGACGCACACAGGCGTTATTGGTTAGCCACCGTTCTAGTGTTACATTTTTATTTATATTCAAAAGCCACAGGGAGCCGCAACAGAAGGACAAAAGAGCCAGATGCAGCTCCAGAGCCTCAGGTTGCCGTCCATTGTGCTAGGCCCTTTCTTTCTAGTGAAGGGCAATCTTAATGCTTCAGCATATCAATATATTTTGGACTACACCATACAAGGTCCATAAAGACATGGTTGGATGAGTTCAGTGTGAAAGAACTTGACTGGCCCATACCTCAACCCCATCCAACACCTTTGGGGTGAACTGGAACAGAGACTGTGAACCAGGCCTGATCATCCAATATCAGACCATATAAATGCTCTACATAATGAATGGGCACAAATTCCCACAGAAACTCCAAAAAGTTGAAGCTGTTATAGCTAAAAAGGGGGACCAAATCCATATAAAAATATTTGTATATATTTTATCAGGTGATTCAGAGATGCTAAATTGCCTCTAGACATGAGTGTGTGAGTGAATGTGTTTGTTTGTGTGTCTGCTCTGTCATGAACTGGCAACCTGTCCAGGGTGTTTCTATGCCTTTTGCCCTGTAGGCATCCATGGAGACACTGGTTAGGATAAGCAGCTTAGAAAATGAATAAATGAATGAATAAAAATATTCAGTATTCTAGTCCTTTCTAAACCACTAAAGTTTTTCTACATCTTATCATCAGTGCTGGAAATAAGCTATTTTCATAGTTCCGCACTTTGGGACTATGAACCTTTATCCAGAAGGAGGGAGCTGAAATCCAGTGTGCAAAAGGTGCAAATCATTTTTTTTTAATTGAGTGACTGACTGTCTGTGATCATCCTACTGGACCATTGACATTGCTGCTTACGCACTGAAAGTGAATGCTTTGACAAAAATATTCAAACCTTAAACAAAGACAAACAAAGACACTTTGCACTTTGTTTGCAGAACACATTAGAAACTTCTTTCAAAATTGAAATTGCTAGCAGTCATTGAAAAACCCCCTTTGAAATGCAAAACATACCTGAAATGTGCAACATCCTCTCTCAATCACACACACACACACACACACACACACACACACACACACACACACACACACACACACACACAC
>JBBPDC010000149.1:11857797-11869731 GCA_037974485.1 Hemigrammopetersius urotaenia | reverse complement strand
AAAACTCCAAAATAAAAGCCCCAAAAACCCAACAGAAAAGCAGTGGCCCTAACGGCCACTGACCGAACCGTGACAATATCAGAAACTATTTTCACGACCCGGCCTTTAAGGACTGGCAGATATACGTATACGTATTTATACAAATCAATGATACTCATAAAAATGGGGATATTTTAAAAATATAATAAACCTAATAAACCTAAATCCTATGTGTCCTCGCAGCTTTATTAACAGCATTTTCATAACAACGAGCCAACAACATAACACGGGTAACATCCAGTTTTTTTTTTCTATGTAGCCCGCGGACCGGTACCACATGACCCACGACCCAGCACCGGTCCGCGGCCCGGGGTTTGGGGACCACTGCTCTATGGGGACATCTATACACATCTATATTATTATGTATAGTATTTAGAAAATGCCAGAAAATCCAGAAAATCAGTTTGTACTCTGAATTTGTGGTACAGGTTCAGCATGAGATGAGAAAATGCTTGGAGTTTCTTTTAAATTTAGAATTACTTTTGCAGTTTTCAAATTAACATTTATTTTAATCAAGTTTAATTAAGTCTTTTACATATTTACTTAATACAGATAAAGTTTAAGAAATAAAACTACTACTACTATTGAGTAGGTCATGTTAACCATCTGTACAACTCAAGTTTAAAGCTTTAAATATTTTTACCACCAGAACTCTAAAGAGTGGATATAAAACAAAAGTCAGTATTTCTTGGCCTGCTGCACTTAGTGTTTCTTATTATATACAGTTAATATTATTTTCAGTACATTTAAGTACACTGATTTTTAGATCCACAGTAACTTGTTAAAACTGCAGTTTGTAGATTTGCCCATAATGCATTTAAATTTACAAAAACACCAAAAATCATTTAGAGCAAAGGGCATGGCAAATACACAAGCTTTTATAATGACAGCATGATGTGTGTGTTAAAAATATCTGTGTATGTGAATAAGATCACTATCTGAACTGTGGAAAGGGGTCATTTCATTATTGTTATCTTTACCTGTACAATTCTACCAGTACATATGAAGTGGTAACAAGTAAACCATATCATTTCTCAGTGATCTCTCTGGAGGTCTTTATTAATATTGTATTATTGCTTTCCCTCTGAAATGTTTATTTGGGGAAACAATGGGTATTTTAAAGTGTCTCTTATTTCATCAGTGGTAATCAAAGCCTTCTATGTCCCTGCACTTCATTATACAAGCTAATTCATCACAGCTAACATAAAAAAATCCCATTAGTTATAGGTCTATCATAGCCTTGACCCAATGTCTACTGCAGCTGTAGCCATAAATGGGCATATTTATGGTTGATATTTGCCTGTGCTTACTCTTTATTCAGGTATGTATGTATGCATGGTTGAAGCCTTCAGGACACAATTATCATTCAAACTGAAGCTTTTGCAAGTGACAACTTTCAATAGTAAACAAGTTGCTAACTACAGTGATTCATAATCCATCCCTTTAGTGCTTTGGCTGCTTGATTGTGGTTTCAAGTCGCTTTCTCTGGAACACAAGGAAATCTCACACTGTGTGACTCTGGTGTCAAGGCAGTGAAACTCTCCACACAATACACTGAGCAAACAGCTTTCATCTCTCTCTCTCTCTCTCTCTCTCTCTCTCTCTCTCTCATTCCCATTCTCTCTCTCTCTCAATTAAGCTGTATCATACTGCTCACCCGTTATGTTTGCATAATTTATGAGCGGCTGTGAGGAGCCTGGATCTCATTAGAGACTGGGTTATTGCTGGGTGTTAAGTTGGGGATTTCTACTTTTGTGAGTGGGGCATGATAAGGGAAATGTGAAGCTCCCAGACAGGAAGTGACCATTTGTAGAGCAAGGTGCTCCAAGGAATCACTCTAGTTTAATTGAGATCAATCAGGCAGCTCTGAAGATGCCTCTCAGCAAAGGACCTACCACAACAATCTTCATGCCCAGTCATTCACTCTTGGTCACTCAGCCTGGCACCATGGTGAATACTCAACAAAGCAAAGTTTTTTTGTGGGTAGTCATATGCAAAGCATTCCATATTTGTAAAGTCAATGTTACTTGACTTTTTCATTTAGCTGATTTTCACTTGTGAACTGTAATGCAAAATGTATGTAAACTATATTAATTTAGTGTCCCTGACTTCTGTGTCCTAACGTCTTATTTGCAATGCATTTGATAAGATGACCCCTTTTAATCATTAAAATCTGTTCTCAGAGTAGTTGGAAGCAGGGGAGGTGCTTAGGTCACACCTTCAGAGGTCCTGTTGGGTCTCAACAGGTCACATTGATTTTAAATTTGTTGCTGATAGATGGACTATGCTTAAGCTCCCTAGGCCCACCTTTGGTGGCAAACTAGTATCTCCTGGCACAACCTCTATAGGAGTGGTTCTTTAACATATGTACGTATGTTAAATTCAATTTACTGACCATTCAAAACACTCCTAAGCAGCCAAAGTAGTTTCAGTCTTTGGACATGTATTAATAATAATAATAATAAAGGCTCATTTAAAATCTCAAAATCTTCACCCTTCCTCTTAACTTCCTTAATGGGCTTCTGTTCTAACCAGCTACGTTTATGTTGTCTTTAAGTAACCTCCTCTTCAGTTCATGAATCATGGGCAAATAGACCATCAGAGACAACACTAATTTACTATGGTACATTTATATCAACATTAAAGAAGCAATGAACTTAGATACGCATTATAAAGTAATGCAAATCAGCATTTTTATTCAGTTTTGTATATACAATTTCTACAGGATTCTGGTGAAAAAAATATTACATATTTAACTACAAAGAATTACACAAGTATCATTAATAAAACTTACATGCAGTGTACAGAAATATTGCATGTTATATTACCTACCATGACAGAATCAGTTCTAAAATCTGGAAGGTTTCTGTACTGCTGTATACTGTATAATTGTTCTATAACAATGTTTAAAAAAATCACTTCCATAATATAACTTGCTTATTTTTATATAGTTTAACAAAAAATCTGTGATTTTTGTTAGATTTGTATTCTTTTATTTCCACTTTAACCACATCAGTCAGTCAAAGCATGGATTTCAAACAGACTTACACAATGGACAACTTGCTAGCAAAAAAGTGAGAAATTTGCATTGTCATGGCAGGAAGTAATATATGTATATAAGTATATATATATGTTGAGAGTAGAGAGTAAACACTTTACCATAGTCTACTCATAAGTCTTACAACCTCTGCAACGTTTTGTCTCCATTTGAATAACTTATAATTTTCTGTCTGATTTTGCCTGATCTGTTAGGTGGTAGAAAGATCCACATGACTGTCAGGATGTTTAGTGAGGCCATCAACTATAGAATTGGCAAAAGCAAGATACAGGAAATACAGGCAACACATTTTATGCTAGTATTTAAACACAGCCAGTTTTCTGCTCTCATTCTTTTTCCTGGTGTCACACTTTACACCCAATGTTTAAACAAATAAAATGCTAGTTAGCTTGCAGGTCACCAATACCAGTAAATATCATGCAACATCCTGAGAAACAGTGTGTGGATAAAGATTCAGGGTGTCACAGCTCAGCCAGTGGCTGGTAGGGGCCACTGTTTTGGTTTTGTTTTGGGGGCTTTTATTTTGATATTTAGTCCATGTTTGGGTCTTTTCTCGGTTTCAGGTGTTTTGTGTTTAGTTTCAGTGATTGTGTTTTGTGATTGGTTTCTGTACTGTATTTAAGTTTTAGTTAGATGGACCGTAGGCATCGGTCCATTGTCCCACTTATCTCATCTCTGTTGTCTGTATCGGCCCCCGTGCCAGGTATTGTTTATGTTTTGTTTTACTGTAAATAAAGAGAGCACGATCATGGATGCCTGCCTGCCTGCCTGCCTGCATTTCCAGGGGTAAATCACGGCAGCGGGTTAACCCCCGCAGCCGTGACACAAGGCATTGCTGGAAACACCTGGTTGGGACACACACATACCCATGTTGGTCACAGTAAGATAATTCTGTATGTTCATGGTTCGCCAAAATGTTGTGATACCATGGGTGGCGGAACCATTATCGCAGGGTGATGGACATTTAAAAAACATGTCATTTGTATGTTCTAAAAATCATTAAGCTTTCTCTGATGACCAAGTGGGGTTCTCCACTGAAACTACACTTAACCCTTTGAGAACCTTTAAGCCAGGGCTCTGGATTTCTTCTAATATTCTAGAGTTTCATTATTCGATGAAACATGAGCCTGAGTGAAACTGTTGCTTCATGATATGGACTTTCTGTTCTGTCACATACAATTCACACATTTGTAATTCACACACAAAGAGTCCCCACTGTAGACATTGATATAATCTGATCTTTTAGTTTCTGGTTGTAGCCTAATGTGTAAATTGTTTCTTTGATGAAACAATTGTTCATGTATAAACAGACTGAGCATTCTTTCTTTCATTCACTCTTTTTCTGTAACCGCTTAATTCTCACTAATTCTCACTAGTATCCCTGAGTCATGGGCGTGAGGCAGGGACTCACCCTGGGCAGGGCAATTAAACAAACTTTCAAAAATAAATCAAAACTGATAAATCAAAGATCACTTCTTGTGTATTTATACCTTGTTAGTTTGTTAATCCTTTGTCGGTCAACCGTGACTTTACCCCTTTTGTCTCTGTCCTATGGGATCCCCGTTTTTAGTGTTCTATATCCCCTGTCATGTTAATCGATATAAATCAAGTCTCTATTTGCACTTGCATCCCTTTAATTACTCCCTAGACCCATATTATTAACTGCTTTGATTCAACTTTCTTTAATAACCTTTAGAAATTTCTACTTAATTTTCAACCCTGATTCCATTCGAAAATTGGACAACTGCTACAGTTGATTACATGTAAAACATTACCCATTATGAGTACTCAGTTAGACTAGACCTGACCCTGACATATGAATGATGTTTATTTGCCATGTGGTCTTTTGCTTTTTCATTCACATTCTCACATTCCCCCTTTTTAGCATCTTCAGAAGTCTGAAGAAATTTAAAGTGTAACTTTCAGTCCGTTTCACTCCTATCTGTTTGTCCTGTGTAAGAGATGGAGCGGCCAATCTGTGCCAAGGAAGGCGATGCGTGCTCAGAGGGGTTTGTTTAAAGATGTGCTCGCTGCCTTGTTATTTACATAAGCTAACAAGGTTATTGGGAGCTTTAGCTGCCTGAATGTCACCGTGGTTTTAAAGTATATGAGAATTTAATAAGCGTCTCTGTCAAAGAGCGTTGGAGGGGAGGAATGTGGAGCATGAATATTTATGAGGGCCCCTTCAGAGGGATTTGCTCCTGAGCTACCTGCTTTAGCTTCCTCCCAAAATTACCTGAGACAATCTGCTGCCTCTGTTTATGAAACAACATCCTCAGCCTTTCTGCTTCCACTAGAGAATATATGATCAGGTGCGAATGAAAATATTTGTTCTTTGTACTGTTATAATAATTTAGATTTACACTAGGGGAGAAAATGAATGTAAAAATTTGATTTATATCTCTGTCAACAATATATCAGTTGTGCTTGTTTTGTTAAGGTTTCATTTTCCTTTGATTCATTTTTAGACTATTGTGAATGCTTTGGATATCTATGTGAAAACACTGTTTCTAGCACAATATGACCCCCGGTAGCAGTGCTTTAACAGAACAGGACTGAATGTCTGGCTTGACCAAATCCCAAAATATATATCATGAACACTATCTTCACTGCACAAACAAACAAATGAATAAATAAATGCATAGTTTCCCTTGTTCATGTTAATGAAACCGTTTCCTTTGTTTATCTTGCAAGAGCAAAGTACGCTGCAGCTGAACTTGAGACTATTTTGGCTGGACATAACAGTGTACCTTGTACCTATGCAGATCTAACTTAAGTCAGTTAGCATGCGCTGCTTCTTCTATTTTTATTAACTGAACAGAATTGTATTAAGTTAAATGTTGGAGTAATCCCAAAACGGTCAGACCGGTTAATTAAAACTTATTCAAATTAAAACTGCATGATTTACTTGTATTCACTGAGCCAATGAGGCCATTATGACATTTGCATTGTTCTAGAGAGGGAGAAGGGAGCCAGTTGAGATTCAGCCTCTGTTTTAGACGTTATGTAAAAACATCTGTTGTAATTTGGACAAGGGCACCAAAAACCATGTCACTGGTTTGTAGTTGCATTCAGAAAGAGTCAGATTAGAAGAGACAAAACAAGTTATGATCGACAGATCTTATGTCTTGTTAAGACTGGCTTTACAAGCAGGATGATGTTTCATATTTTTATTCAAATGAATGAATAGTAATTTATAATAAATAGTTGCTAATAACTGTTAACCTAGTGCTCACCTGAAATTATTCAGAACCACTGAGTGCATCAGCATTTTGTGTCGAGGTAATAAAGTCCACGAATGCTGTCTCTAATCCATTTGACTGAATAAAGGTGTGGGGCATATTAGAATTCAGTGCATATGATAGTTTTCTTTATTGAGTGCTTCATGTGAGTGAATATTTATGTGAATTTGTGTGAATTTACAGACGTGAGATGCTGCAGAATCTTCTGTTGGGTAAAGAGTAACAGCTATGCTTGCTTGTCCTCTGCTGTCTGAGCTGCAATAGGATTGCTTCTTGGTTGATCTTCTGAGCCATGCTTCATTCTTCCACATCACACAACCTTCACACACCCCTAACCTTCGCCTGTCTCCTCTTCTCATTAGCTCCCTCCCTGCTGATGACCTGACGTGTGGCCAGTCCTTTCCCTCTTCATTACCGAACAGAACGGCAGCAGCATGAGACAAAGTTTAATGCAGACACTTAGGTCAGACACAGAACAACTCTAACAGAACAACAGCAAAGACTTTCTCCATTGATGTCCCTTCAGAAAAAAAAACATTCTGAATTCTGGCTAAAATACAAAGGTGTCATTAACATCTGCCGCATCTGTCCCTTCTAGCATCTGGGGAGCAAATATTTTACAGGCAGTAAAAGTTGAAACGAACAATCCCCTCCTTTGTGTGGGGATCTAAGTGCAGCCTAAGATAATGCCATATCTTGATGGGTTATGAGAGGAGAATCTTCCTCTGCGAACGGCTGCTGCTGATGAGTAGTCTCGTTTTAGCTCATTATCAAAGGTGACTCCAAACCCCACATGTCTTTGTCATCCTCATCCCTAATTGTTTATGTGGAATGAAGAAAATGTAAGCAGACCCAAGCTGTATTAGTTCTAACACACTCAAAAAAAGTAAAAAGTTAGTTTTAACAACTACAAAAAAAGGTATGGTGCTGATGCTGGATGATTAGTTCTGGATCATAAACGCTGCTCCATCTCATCTCAGAGGTATTGGATGGAGCGCCCTCATGCCAGAGAACACATTTCCTCTGCTCCACAGCCCAATGTTGGGGGACTTCATGCCCCTCTACACAGTCCTCAGCATTAGGCATGGTAACCTTAAGTCAGACATACACTGTGCAACTTTAATGCACAATTAAGCCCAATTTGGTCATTTCTGATTGAACTGCAGGATCAGGATGAATTTCATCTTAATCGCCTGCCATTTGCCATGTGTGGGTAGGGGGCAGCAATGCCTGATTGACTGCTCAAATGAGCTCCAGCTGAATGGCTGGATGATCAAATTTTAGCTGCTTGTCTTGCAATTTGAGTAGTCTCACAACTGATTTTGCAGACACATGCAAATATACAAAAACTACGACTAAACAAACAAAATTTAGACAACATCTTCACTGCATTAGCTTGTATGTGCTGAAACTGCTTTGTTTGACTAAGTGTAATTCTATAAAAGTTAAGATGTAAAAGTTAATGTCTTTACTGCTCTATCATGTACATGTACTGAATTTTTTGCAGAGAATGCAGAGAAGACATCCGATACACACAAGTCTGATTCATCTGCAATAACCGGAGCAGCTGCAGCAGTATGAGGCATGTACTTGCCCTTTCTCCACTTCCTACTGCTTTAATTGCTTGTGTACTTTGTACTTTGATCACTCAAAGGTATCAGTAGACCCTCAAGCCCTCCAGCAACCCCCACCCCCTCCCTTCGGAATCCTCTACCCTCCAGAGAGGAAGAGGGAAGGCAGGAGTCAGCAGAATAAAGGGAACCATCTCAAGGCTAAACGAGCGCGATGGAGAGATGAGACTTTTCTACTCCCTTATCAAGCCTCTTCCCTCCTCACCCCTGCTCTCCAGCTTACTGATGTTAATGCAAGTTAAAGTCGGCCGCAGTGTCAAGTCATGCTCTTGCGGGATGTGACGTCTTCCGAGAGAAATGCGCTGCCCCTACAAATGTACAAATCATGGCGCTGCCTCATAAATCCAGTTGCATCAGTCTTGGTTCAGGAGCTTGAAGATCATTGCTCTTCACATCATGGACACGGAAAGACCTGAAGGAGATATCCTACTGCGAAGACGCTTGTGACTGAAATAATGATTCTCCTTCAACGTTACAGGAAATGTCCATTGAATCCATTGATGCTGACAGCATGACAGCAAGGTTGAGGGAGAAGGTGAGAGAGTGAAGGATGGGCCAGGAGTTGGTGGGAGAAAACTGAAAGAGGCAGAAAGTGGGGAAAGCATGAAAGAACAGGAAAAGAAAAAGGAAAGGGAGATAAGAAAGCATGGGAGGATAAAAACAGGATTTGTGTTTTTCCACTTGCCTTGTTTTCTTCCATTGTCTCCAATCAATTTCCACCCAGGAATCCACTGTGTTTTCTAGTGTGACGTATAATAATAATGTATATTTTGTAGCATGAAAATCACCCACAACACCACGCAGACACTGAGTGATTGCTTCTACACACTGTGGCTCAAGACTGTTATCTCAGGGCACTGAATGTGTACTCTCAGATTTTCAATTATCTAGTTGAGTTGCACTGCATTACTGAGAATGCAAGATCAATACAAACAGTGTGTGGAGCCTGCTCATTGATGTAACTCTGATATTAAGGAGAAGAGGATCGAGGCTAGGGCAATAGCATTAAGGAGACACTAAAGGAACTACATGGAAGATTAAACATGGAATAGGATTTTTTGCCTATTTTCATTGATGACGCACACTAAAAATCTTGCAAGTGAATGTTTGAGTCTGCATAAATCACCCCATTCTGTCTATGGGCTTTGCTGCTTTTATAGTAGTTTCACATTCATTTTATTCCCACTCATATTGTATGGCACACTGTGTTTTTAATGAAAATAATTCAAAATGAAAATGAGCTGTGACCAAGTATGGTGCTTTATGTGCTTAACCTACATAATATTTCAGAAAGTGTAACACAAAATCCTTAACAGTGATTTATATCATTTCATAAATCTTGACAATCTTGTATTAATTGTAATTCCAGCACAGTTTGGATTTAACATTCAGACAACACTACAAACATCTGAGCTAACAGAGCTCAACATTGCAGTGCTGCCAACAGTTCACAGCAGTGAGGTCCATCCAGTTTTAGTTTCAGTATGGAAAAAGAAAAATCTATCTCATTAATATTACTCATGAGAAGCAATGAATTGTGAAATTTAAATCAAGTGTATAGGGCTGTGTGTATTTGTCTCTTTATTGTCAGTTATGAGGCCTCAGCGGAGCGTGTTAACATGGAGAACACGGGCCGTGGGGTGCTCGTAAATTTGGGTGGGAGGGTGAAAGTGAGGTTGGTGTAGGCTGGCTCTTTATGTGTGGGAGACAGATTGGGAGCTGCGCTGGAAAACCTTGGGCTGATTGATGCGTGCGGCCGTGTGGCCTGAGCGAAGAAGAAGTCCTCTGGGCCACCTATGGCTGCCATCTCTCATCTGTCTGACATTTCACTCAACCTCCAGAATGGCAGAGCACCACACTGGGGCTTTCTGTTCTCAGCCTCCTCCATTACGCCTTCCTTCGCCCTCCCTTATCCCTCCTTCATCCCTCCCTCATCCCGTGCTCCTTCTGTCCACCACACTCTAGTCTTCTGCACATTACATTACTTGCTCTTATCCTACTCTCTCTGCCTCTCACTCTCTCTCTCTGTCCACCTTTCTCTCTGTCCACCTCTCTTATCTGTATTTCTTTTTCCTTACCGACCCTACCTCTCTCTTCATTTTTCTCTTTCGGTCCATCATCTTTCCCACTCTTTCTCTCTTTATCTTTCTCTCTTTCTATTTATTTATAGTTCTCTGACCCCCCCACACACTCCTCTTCTCATTCTTTCCCCCATTTCTCTGTCTCCTTCCTAAAGAAAGTATGAGTTGCTTTCTCTTCCTCTCCTCTTCTCTCTTCTAACATATTAACAGTTCAAATGGGGTTTTTTTGGGGTTTTTTATCAGTGTAACAGGCACGGTGGTAATGAGGATAATGAGTGTTTATTTCTGAATCAGCAAAAGAAATGAAGCCATTACAAAGCAAGCAAGATGACCAATTCCAGACTGTAATATTTGTATGCTCTGATTTTTGGGGAAAGTGCTACAACAAAAATACATTCTCACTAACAAACACACTAGGATATCTCATTTATTAGTGATAAACGCTTCAAATAAAAGTTTCATCAAGAGACTATATCATTGTGTGCAAAGCAGGCAATTGCTAACAAACCTGTGCTTCCCATTAAATAGTTAGAATCCAGAATATATGCATAGACAGTAAAATGCGACTGACGAAACTCCAGTAGTTATGGCTAACAGCTATTTTTTTTAAACAACCCTGGATTTGAGGCCTTTGGGGCAGCTTGCAGCTTAGTGGTTAGGGCATTCACCCTGCAATCAGAAAGTCCTGGGTTTGAATCCCAAGACTGCTTGTGGCCCTGCTGAGGTATCCTTGTAAATGGTCCAGCAATGTTGTAGCCTGGCAACTAACCATGCTTGGCTTGTTAAGTCTGCAAACAAAATAGTATCATGGTGCTTATTATCAAACTAGCTTATATTACCAACTTATGAGAGAATCCCCAAAGCAAATATGGAAAACAGAAAAGTCTGCTAATGGTGCTTTTAACAAACACGAAGTTGACATTTAGACAAATAGCAGCAAGAACCTTCTGAAAATGGCAAAAAAAAAAAAATCTGATGTCAATCAGCTCATCTAACCTCTAAGCACCTCTGAAAGAGCATCAAATCCAGTGTTGCTCCACAGGATAATATGCATTCTGGGTGTGTTGTGCAGTGGTGCTTTCACTGTACATTATTATCATTAGAGAGGCTACATGTTGCCACTAATGGTGTCTATCCAGCATAAATGTTATGAGAGCTGAGATGAGGCTGTGCTGTTTCCAGTTGTTTTCAGTAGACACGCTTTGCTTGGTGTCATGCACAAAATCTGCATGTAAACAAGTAGGACAGACTAGTGGCTACAATCTTCAAGAAGCTCAAACTCTATTTTTTATCACAATGTATAAGTTCACAGCAAGTGATATTTAGCTAGCTATGTTACACAACATACACCGACTTCCAGAATGCTAAAAACAAAACTCTGCAACAGGGTGAAGTGCAAAGCTGTCAAAGCTGATAAGATTGTTATATAGATTGTTATTTAAGAAACAAACTTTCATTCTTGAGGCTTCCCTTTTAATGGTAATTTTCAGTCACGTCTTTGGTGAAGAAAGAAAGACAGCTGCTGTACCCAGACCAATAGGCATGAGCACAGTCCTTCCCCAGGTTGGACATGGTCACTAAATCTATTAACAATTTGTGTGGCTGGACAGTCAGGAGCAGAAGTCAGTAAATCTACAAAGAGTCCTTACAGGGGTGACCTGGAGGAGAGGATAGCAGAGTGCACCCACTTGTAAATTTTTCTTTCATCACGGCAACCTATTGACCTTTAAGACAAAAAAAGATCAGCCATAGCTCTTCCAGTTCAGGGTAGTAATATCCACACATCATAAATCTCTCCAATGAGGAAAAGGAAATGAGAGAGAGAGAGAGAGAGAGAGAGAGAGAGAGAGAGAGAGAGAGAGAGAGAGAGAGAGAGAGAGAGA
>JBBPDC010000149.1:11816991-11831991 GCA_037974485.1 Hemigrammopetersius urotaenia | reverse complement strand
TAAAGGTTTGCCAAACGTAATGGAAATGTCACTCATGTCTTATTTACAGTGATAGAGAGAGTTGCTCTGACTTTTTTTCCTGAGCTCTGGGTTTTAATGAATATTTCTCTGTGTTTAAGATGACTCATTTGGAACAGCAGCTTCTGAAGGATCATCTGGAAAGAAAGAGTTTCTGTGAAGACATTTTGTTAATTATAAATGTGGATTAAAACAACACACAATACTTTACTCTTCTTTTGGTTCAAAACCAACACACTGAGCTTCCAGTAGCTTCAGCTATTTGCAAAAATCAGGGTTTAGAACATATGCAAGAATTTGTGTTATATGTAAGGGGTTTGGATGGTATAGATCTTATTTCCTTTTGTCAAAATGTGAGAACTTCCAAACCAAATAAATTAAAGAGCAATGCCACAGATCAGGGGTCACCAGTTCTGACAATGGAGGCCAGTGTCCTGAAGAGTTTTATATATTTCCTGGCCAAACACACAGTTTCAGACAATTGATCTCCAGCAGGGGTGTCCAGCACAGTTTGATGATATCCCTGCTCAGAAACACCTCACCAGTTGCCAGGTTTAGCAAATGTGTTTGAGTTGGAGAACCATCAAACTGTGCTGGACACTGGCACTCCAGGACCGGAGTCTGACACCCCTGATCTACAGGTTTAGTGAGGTTGGGGTTTAGTCAGACTGTACTCGCTCTCCTGGCTCTCCTCTTTTGGTTCACATGAATGGTTCTTTAAAGAAGAAGAAATGCTTAAACAGTCCTGAGACAGACTTAGACATGGACAGTTTATTGTCAACGCATAGGGTACAACAAAACTGGTTTGAAATATTAACAATGCTAGACACATATATCAATCTTGAATCTCTAAATTTACATAGTAAAAAGTGTTAAATAAACAAAATAAATCATTATATATACAGTCTAGACAGTACTGTATATACAGAATACAGTACTGTATAGACAAGACATTAGCAGTAGAAGACCTGTGCTTCAAGTGATGAAGGGTACTTGTGTCAAACCATTAGCTGCAGAAATATTGCTCCTCTCGATTTTGATTTCATACGATATTGATAAGATACTGATTGACAATGTGTTGCGGATTATGGTACTTAGAAATCAGACTTTGAAATAGTGTTGTATTGGGCCATATTGTGTCTAAAATGAGATGAATGTGCAAGTGTTTAGATCCTTGTGTATGGAAAGTGCATACACAAACATGCAATCTAAATATTATTATTATTGTCACTGATATTAGTGTTACTATTAAGATAAGATTCCTTTGTTGTAATTACACAAAGAACAATTAAATATGTAGCAATCCTAAAAAGTGCAGTATACACACAAGAGCAGTATATTACAAAACTATGCCAAATAGTGCAATACAGAACAGTACAAGACTATTCAGAACAATACCAGATTACACTTGGGTATTTTGCGCAGTATTATTGCAGATGCTTGTTTGTTGTTTGCTTTCATGATAATCACTCTCTGATGCTGATCATGTCCTCCTTGTTGAAACCAGCCCTCAAACTGTCCCCCCGCGCCAGCCCCCCTGTTCCTCTCTGCTGCCTCCTGAGTTGCTGAGAGCCGCGCTGCGCGCGTTGGATCCCGGTGCGCTCGCGCTTACACGCGGTCGAGCACCACACACACGAACACACACACACACACACCATCTCAGAGCCGGAGAGCTCACAGACTCTCTCTCTCTCTCTCTCTCTCTCTCTCTCTCTCTCTCACGAACCTTGTGGGAATCACCACCAAACCTAACAGCTGATTTTGTCTCCTCTAGCACAGCCTCATTCCACTTTCTGTTTTTTGTTGTTGTTTGATTTTTGGAGATCTTTTTTGGGAGGGGGTTTAGGAGAGCCAGTGGCGCGCGCACCATCAGTCCACACACTCTCGCCGTTCCTCTCCTTTGCGCAACTGTTTTCTGCTCCATCCAGCGCCACATTTGGCTGCAGATAAGAAGATGATTCAGGATTCTGTCCACAGCTATCGCAGGATTTGGATTGCTGCTCGTTCCTTTGTGACGGTAAAGCGGCGCTGAAAGAGAAAAAGACGTCTCCACGCGTGCATGCTGGAACTTTGAGATTACACACGGGCGAGCAAGTCTAAAACTCGCTCGGGGCTTTATTTTTTTATTATTTTTTCTTTTTCTCTTTTCTATCTATCCTTTTTTTGGACTCATGGCTCTCCGCAGAATGGACCTGATCGGACTGTCTCTGTTCCAGCTGGCCGTGCTCGGTGAGTCCAAAGTCGCTTTTCATCCTCTGCGTTTAACCACTGTACGGGCAGATGTTCCAGATGTGCCGAGAATCACTTACTCCTCTTTTCTCTCCATCACGTCTAACTGTCATAGTGCAGAGAGTTTAGAAAGTTAAGTCTACCGCCTTGGTGTCTGTGGCCTGTTTTGAGTCACAGACTTGATTAGACTCATTAAGCTACAGTTGTAACTGTGTCTGGGTCTTATAATGACCTGCCATTGTGTTTAATACGGACCAACAGAGCTCCTCGGCTCATTCAAACTGGGCCAGTGTTCGGCTCCTTTTTTATTTTCTACCCGTATTCCAGAATTACCTGCCTCCCTGCACTGCGATTGGCCAGGACAAGCGCGCTTGGCTGCGTTCTAGAACGTTAGACTGTTTGGGATGGTGAATGACCAGCCAATCGTAGAGCGAGGGGGCGGGGACTGCCCGTATACGGGTGGGACATAAAATGAACTGCACTGTCCGCAGCTGGAGAGAGGAACGAGGACGAATTGGAGAACTGCACTAATCCTTAACGTCCAATCGTACTGATTCGATTAAAGTTCTCTAAACACACTGTTGATGTAGAACTCGAATCCTTAAGAGCTCTGAAACCGAGCCCTAGCATTATCAGTTACGCAGCTCGTACCCAGAAGAGAAAAGGAAGATGTATTTTTTTTGCTTGTGTAAAGTCTGGCGCTGCTCTCTTAAGTAGGTTAACTGTGGCAGGAGTGTGTGTGTGTTTCAGACACCAGTGAAGAGCCTATTTACCACTGTCCGGATGGCAGGGAATCATTCTTAATTAACTCTTGTGCCGTAAACCTAGGGATCAGGTGATTTATTGACTGAATGAAGCCATTAACCTGTTTAAAGCTGGGAAAAGGAAGAAATTAGTTATCCCTCCACCTCGTTTATACTCCGTTAAACACTAATTTATCTTGCTAATGAGAAAAGAAGGGTGCTGTATACCCTTTGCTGAATTCACAATCTTTTTTCAGCTGTTACCCACCAGCAGTAGGCTACTGTATAGCAAGCCTTAAAGGTGTAGTCCGACTCTCACTTTTCAGTGGATATTTCCTGCTTTAACTACCCCAGTGGCAGTAAATTCCTATGGAAGATGCATTATGCAGCATTTGGCGGAATGCTCATAATGAGACCTCACGGAGTCTTGTGAAGCACGTCCCTCTACTGGCCTGGACTTCTAAAGCAAAACTGGAAAATTTACATTCAAAGGAGAACTGTGATGAATCCACTATTCAAACAGCGCTGAAAGATCTTGCACTCTGATAAGTTCTCGGGCTAAAAGTGAAAAACTTGCTGCATCACTCCAACTACCAGTGGAATTCTAATAACAGGGTTATGTAAGTGTCCTCATCATTAAAACAGGCGTGTGCACGCTTTCCCTTCTACACACACACACACACACATTTGCGCACATTTGCACACAGTTTTCAAGGTGGCTCAAGAGGACAGAATGCAAAAAAAGCAACCAGGAGCGAGACCATGGTAGCTCTAGAAAATCTCTTCACTTGTTGTTCATATACAGCTTTCTCAGTTCCTGTCTGTACATAACTTCTAGATGTTTGTAGAGGTGCTCTGGAAAGCCTCATTTGCCTTTACCCCAAGATGCAGTTGTAACAGACAGACAGTATGAGAGGCAAGTAGAGACGGAAATGGCAAATTACATTTCTACACATTACAAGTATGATCCTGAATCATGCTGAAGTCATCATTCAATTACATTAATGACAGTAAAATCCAACCCATTTATGCACGTTTGATAGGTCATGTGGACCCCTCCATTCAACAGAATACTCACACATTGCTCATCAGAAACACTATAACCCTAAGTTAGAAAAATAATTACAGTCATCTTTAGCCTTCACATACACTATAAGGACAAAAGTATTGGGACATACTAAACTGTTCTTCAGGGTTTGAGCAAGGCCCATTACTTCCAGTGAAGCATCTTAATACTTCAGCCTACCAAGACATTTTGGACAGCACCATGCTTCTAACTTTGTGGACACAGTTTGGGGAAGAACCTTTTCTATTTCAGCTTGACTGTACACCAGTGCACAAGCAAGCTCCATAAAGACATGGATGGATGAGTTCGGTTTGGAAGAACTTGACTGGCCTAACCCCATCCCATCCAACACCTTTAGAATGAACTGGAACAGAGATTGCAAGCCAGGTCTTCTCGTTTGACATCAGTGACTGACCTCATAAATGTTCTACAGAATGAATGGACACAAATTTCAACGGATACCCTGCAAAATGTTGTGGAAAACTTTGAATGACGCTGTTGTATGTGAATGCAGTGTCATGCAAGTCCCAGTTGGTGATGACCAATACCTTTGTCCATGTAATGTATTTAAATTAATAAAACAAAAAATCAGTCATCTCAAACAATTTAAGGAGTCAATTACACCTACATACATATTATAATGCTTTATATTTGATGCTTGTAGGTACAAAACACAATCACGATTGTTTTTAATATGACAGTATTCCCATCTCTCTAAGCAGTTTTTTTACTAATATGTGCACATCGCCTTGCCCTACTGGGTTGCCCTGTATTGCACCTTCCTTAAAAAGCAGTCTATTTTTAAAGCTGAATTTAAAGGACAGTATGGACTAGAGGACTTTAGTACTTGTGATTATGAACTAAATTACAGTGCATAGGTTAAAAAAAAAAAGTGAGGACATTTTTGTTAATTTTTTATGTGGGTCCTTTAAATTATCGAGGAATTAGACACAAACGTTTTGTCAATCTATGCTATTATGTTATTATCTTTTCATTTTACACAAAATTATTTTTGAAAACAGCAACTTCCACAATGCATCGCCACTGCCAGCTACTTAGGCACACTTATCCAACATGGGGATCATGTTTGGGGTGATTGCCAGCCTTGGCAAGTGCCCAGTTTTTCTACACAGACACTCCTGCTCAGACTGGGACAGATGTTCAAATATGAGAATATGAAGCCAATTTTTCCATATCAATTTGAAGTGCTATCATAGTTAAGCTGATCACATGTATTCCATTTCATTTTGTTATACGATCATCTATTAGACGACAATGGGTGCACAGGGTGCTATAACTTTTCGTGGCCAAATAATGGTTTTAAAATCTTAATGTATATATGGGTTCAGGGCTGGCACATCCATACAGGCAGAAAAGCTTTTGTCAGCCCTGACATACTCTATATGGACAAAGGTTTGGACACCTGACCATTAAACCAACAAGATTTTGGGGTTTCTGTAGGAATTTGTGCCCATTCATTCTGTAGAGCATTTATGATTTCAGGCGCTGTTGGTGGATGAGAAGGTCTGGCTCGCAATCTCTGTTCCAGTTCATCCCAAAGGTGTTGGATGTGGTTCTTCCACACTGAAATCGTTCAACCACGTATTTATAGACCTTGCTTTGTGCACTGGGGCACAGTCAAGCTGGAATAGAAAAGGTTTCTATTTTAAGGTGCCATGACATTGTCCAAAATGTCTTGGTATGCTACAGCATTAAGATGCTTCCTTCACTGAAAGTAATTAGCCATCTGAATTCAATAATTAAGAGGTTTGTCCCAATACTTTTGTCCATATATCATTGTATCATTGGTCATCCCAGGTTAACCCCACCTAAAACGCTATTTGGCTAGAATACTGTCAAAATGCTGTTGGATCAAAGCTCTGCATATCACAGCTGAATTTACGATGTGGAATCACTGCACCATGTTTTTCAAATGAGAGAGTGGCCAGGTCAATTTATTATAAGCACGTTTGGATTTGTTCTCCTGTAAAGTCGCTTGCAAATGTTGGTATTTATAGATTGCATTTTTAGGGCTTGTTTTGAAAGTGTAGAAGTTTCCCATACATACTGAAACAAATCAAACTTTGCACGATGCTGGAAAAATGTCAGGGACTAAGTGGGGAAAACAGAAAGAGAGTCAATTGAAAGACTGGATTCAACCTCAAGTGGAGTATGATTAGGATGATTAGTGTGTAGATTCTGTAATCGTGAAATACGTGGACACCATGCAGATCTTGTTCATATCAGCACTGTAAACATTAAAGAAACACGGCACTGTTTTTGTCGGTGAGGATTACTGCCCCTGGATTTACGGTCTCAAAGTAAACCGAGACATGCTGAATGTTTTATCCTATCTGATATAATTACTTGCTATATTCATCTTCCTTTCTTTCATTTTCATTCATTTATTTAAACAGTCTTCATTTTTATTGTCCAGTTTTAAATGCTGAATACAAATTAAATTACAAATCACAGTATTTTTGAAATAGCTGATTATTTTGTGGACAGAGCCAAAGCCAGAGTTGCTTCTTTTGGACTCATCTCCAAACACATGCTTGCCTGTTTATCTCGTTAGTACTAGTAACATTGGTAGACTCGGCATGAGTTGCTTGTTAATAGGTGAATGAAGTTTCCGTTCTGCTCTGTTTGCCCGGTTTTGCCTTATATGTAGACTATGACAGTCAAAACCAGGAAGAGTGAATAAGTTTTAGTGGACTATGTTTAGACAGCTGACCACTTTGGCAATTTGATCTGTGTAATACAAGTGAGATATTCAGGACTCTACAAATGAACCAAATGTGACATATAATTTTGGTAGTATTTGTGAAAAAAATACACATTGTGGTCTATGTACCCCTGAACTGAAGCTGTTCTTCTTGTCTGACCTTTTTGTTTCATGTGTGGAGGGCCCATGTTTCAGCAAGCATCTGAAATCAGCAAGCATCTTTTATGCTCAGTCTTCTAATAAGCACATCATCCATCCATACCTCCATCAGTCCATCCATTATCTGAGCCACTTATCATATCCCACACTCATAGGGCAAAAGGCCAGACAAAAATGTAGAATACTGTTTTCATCCCATTCAAGTAAATACAGCTTAAGTACAGCTTCTCTTGCCTAAACTACAAATAGGACTCCTCTGAATAAAAAGAAGTAACTGATAAACACACTGGGAACACTTTATTTTAGGACTCCACTATAGACAGCTACCTTGTCTTCGAATTTAAAATGAATGTGATAGATGATATTAAATCCAACCCTAAACACAACGCTAATGTTAACCCAAAATCTAAACCTAAATCTAATCCTAAAACTAAATCTAATGTTGCAGATACTCAGAGTTTCATTAGATAGACTGTTAATAATCTGAGCATCCGTAGAGCAAGGCTTTTATTATACTGCGGAGGGGGGTCATTCTCCCCAAAATTCAGATGTGCTCAGCAAGGCACCCCTAACATCTAGCAATATAAAAAGCAAATTTGCTTTGGTACAGCAAGCAACCATGCACTGCCATCCGAAATAGTAATTCATAAACGTAATCACAATCATGATTATAATCACAACTACATAAATGTGGATTCCATGGTTATGCCCTTTCTGTAGAGGGTCTATAGGGGACTATCAAATAAAGTGTGATACATTCAGTATCTATAAGTTAGTACAACTTCTGAATATATAAAACAAATATATTCTAATTACTCAGTTTCAACATTGGTGTTTTCTGTGGACATTTGTGATTGGTCAGGACTCGCACTGCATGAAGTGTATCTTTATGTGATTGTTTGTGCCTTATTTGTATATTCCAAGTGTCTGTGATATTAGTACTGAAAAGGCCAATGCTGTGGTAAGAGAATAATTCAAATATTGCCTAGCATCAGACAGACAGACAGACAGACAGACAGACAGAGCTCGCTGTGAGACACATTATGTCACAGCTGGAGGTAAATATGGGTGAAGTGTCTTGCTCTTCCCTGATTCATACTTCGTTCACACACCCCACCACTCTGGTGGCTGGCTTAAGGCTCTGCCTTCCAGTCATGGTGAAATTCCAGTCTGCGAGGGTTAGAGCCTGGAGCCCAAACACTGCTCTACCAACAGCAGGTCCACCTGATGTAGTCAGTGGAACACACATGCTTTCACTTGTATTCGGCATACACACACACACACACACACACTCACACACACACACATACACACACAGACTCTGTCACTGTGGTTAAATGCTGCCCTTTCTTGGTGACCCATAAATGTCACATGGAGGTATTCTCCTTAAGGGTGCTGTCTCTTGTTGCACTGCGCAAACACACGTAGGTGCAAATGAGCACTTCGCCTAGGGAGTTGCATTAAGGTTATGTCCCATGAGTGCTGCGTGAGAATCACAGTACTTAATTTGTCAATAATGAGGTTCCAGAACACTCAACAGTGACAGATCCGGCAAGTCAATGGTGAGGGGTTTAAGTAGGCGTGATAAAAGTTGTCCTAGACATGCAGCTCTGATACCGTTTCCTAAGAACTTTGAATCTCAGTGTTAACAAGCTTCCTCAAGCTGACATTAGCTGGTCCAGCATGACTAGCACCAGCTAAGTGACTTGATGTCCTCTGAATCTGACTGTGCTGCACTTGGACTTACATTGTCAGCACCATCATTAAAGGACTTTGACCTGTTTAGCTACTGACTACAGCTTCAGTCTAATATAATCAATTTGACATTTTTTACACAGAATATTAAGATGGACACCAAGTAGATATTTCCAAAGAGGAGTTGGATTTTAGCTGGACTATAGGAGCATGCATGGAGTGGCACAACATAGCTCAGCCTCATTGGTTTGACAGAATTTTTTATTGTTATTATGTTTTATGTACACTGACTTAAACACTGCCGGGTGAATTAAATAACACATCTGTCAAACGGTGGGCTATACTAGGCAGCAAGTGAACAGTCAGTTCTTGAAGTTGATGTGTTGGAAGCAGGAAAAATGAACATGAGTAAAAATTTGAGTGACTCTGACAAGAGCCAAATAGTGATAGGCCAGATGGCTTGGTCAGAGCATCTTCAAAATGACAGGTCTTGTGGGGTTTTCCTGGTATGCAGTGGTTAGTATCTTCCAAAAGGGGCCCAAGGAAGGTCAACTGGTGAACTGCTGAGGTTGTCATGGGCACCCTAAGCTCATTATTGAGCATGGCGAGTGAAGGCTAGCCAGTCTGGTCTGATCCCACAGAAGAGCTACAGTAACACAAACCGCTGGAAAATGTAATGCTGTCTATGATAGAACGGTGTCAGAACACACAGTGCAACATGCTCAGACTACAGACCATCACTGCATTTGGCTGCACTTATTTTGTTTAAGATGTGGGACATAACAAAATGCCAGAATGGGAGCAGTTACCAGTTTCATGGTAAATCCCCCAATGGTTATTCTCATTTCAAATTTAAATGAAACAGCATTAATGAAAGTTAGCAGCAATTTGCTGATTCCCTTAACACTTAGCTGCCTATCAGACCAGACATTTCTATATTTTATACTTTAGATATTTTATACTTTCTATATTTTAAACTAATAAATGTGTGCTATTTTTACACATTAATTATGGCATGCTTTACATTTATCTAAAACTGAAAATAAATTTTTGCAATTAATATACACATTAGAAAAACACATTAGATCTGCAAATATGCTCATATAAAGACTTTATATAGAAAGTTAAGCAGACTCAACTTGTTCCCTGGCACCGATTTGCGAATAATGCATCTCTAGCCTCCCCACTCAGAAATTCACATCTTCCTCATGAGCTCATTTTTTCAACTGGACTCATGCAGACCAGGAACCAGGGCAGCACAATATGGACAAAATGTTTGCATTTTCAAAATAGCAAAGGGGACATATTATGCAAAAATCACTTTGATTGTAAAAGGGTTATGGGTTATACAAAACATGTTCATGGAGTTCTTTGCAAAAAATCACTCTCACATAAAGGGATATCACCAGCTTTATTCTTCATAGTTTCAGGCCCTTTCAAAATGAGCCGGTTGGATGGAGGGCCCAGTGTGACGTCCCTCATCTGTTGAGACCCAACCCATTAGATTAGTTGAAGATCCGCCATTTTGTCTTTTTATTTCACGCGCACAGATAAGCCGAGCATTATGGCTACAGGCAGAGGCAAGTTACAAATGAAGTGTTGTGTTGTTGGCTGCAAAGAACAGCACACATCCCCACACTTTCTCCCAGACAAAAAAAATCCAAAGAACTGCATAGCTTTCATTTAATTTTCAATGGCCACGTCCCAACAACAATTGGTTTCATTAAAAAGTTGCACCTTAAGTAGTTGCACTTTAAAGGAAAATTTCAGTAAGGAAAATTTCAGTAAGGAGCTATCTTCAGCGTCGTGGAGGATCTGTATCTACTGTCCGTGACAAGTCAGCAGATGAGGGAGATGTAAGTTCTTTCTAATAATGACTTTTGTGTTTCTATCGCAGTTAAATGTAAACTAGCTTCTTGGTTTCGTAAGCATGGGGTGGGGGTGGGGGGCCAGCAACAGCTTATTTCAATGAAAGGGAAAGAGCTCTGTAATGGCTCGTTTTGAAAGGGACTGAAACTGTCAATAATAAAGCTGGTGATCTCTCGTTATGTGAGAGGGTTTTTCAGCAAAGAACTTCATGGACATGTTTTGTATAGCCCATAGACCTATTATAACTTTTTTAAGTGACTTTTGCATAATATGTCTGCTGTAAAGGGGCAATTGCCACTCTCCAATCCATGCAGTGGAAAATAAGCTGCAAAAAAGCACCTATACTAGTCTAGTTCAACAATAGTTTAGCATTCTGAGGTACACTAAAAAGGGTTCCAGTCCTGTGCTGCTTTTTCAAAGAGATAAAATTTGCTGCAGCAAATCAGAAAGAAAGTCTTAAAAGCACAGTAACAAAACAGCCTGTCTGCATTCTAAGGGGAAAACAGAGAGAAAGCAGTAATGTAAGAAGGAATTATGATGAATTATGAATTATATTTTTGCTACACAAACCCAAACAAATGTCATGGGGAAAAATGAAATGGAATGAAAAGAATATGGGCCTTTTAAAAACACCATGGCTGCCCAGTGTCCTGAACTGTAAAAACCTGGTCAAGGTCATTTTCATTTTTACTTCGAATACAGGACAATAACATATTACATGAATACCTCTATTAAAAAAAAAAAACACCCAGTATCACCTGCAGCTGTACCTGGTCAGCCTGACAACAAGGTTGTGATTGGTTAATACCTCATTTGCAAATTGTAGCCTTTAGTGATGTTAGTATTGCAGAGGCCAGTACTGTAATAATGATTAACAGATGATTCACTATGTGGCCCTACCAGGTAGCTTAAGTTTTGCATACAAAACACATATTTGCACTTAATTGTAGAATGTTTTGGCAGCCAGAAAAAGTAACATCATCTATTAAAGATGTAGGCAGCACGCTATGGCACTTTTAATAGCGCTACTTTCCTGCGCACTGCTGCTGTATGCATTGTGTGTCTGCATATTCTATCCAGCTGCCAAGTGTTCTCGAAAGATTGTGTAGAATGGTTTATGTATCAGTACTTTTTAAGAGTTTCAGCACATTCTAAGAATGCTGTGATTGCACTGATACCTGCTAATACTGCTGATTAATATTTTCTTTTATCTCACAGAAATACATGTTCAGTTTGTGGAGTGCCAGATTCAGAGCAACTGTTTTTTCTGGCACAAATTAAGTCCTACATTTGTCCTATTCCTTATCTGTTATACAATACATCATAGATTTTTGTTAAATACATTCCTAGTATTCCCAGCCATAATTTTATGCAAAAGCATACTCATTTCACACTGCTTCTGAATTAGTTTTTTTTTTTCTATTTGTCTAATCCCTCCAACACAATGGAAGCGCCAATGTGAGCATCAGACAAAGAATTCTCCTGTAACAGTAAATCCTCCAACATCAATAAGCCAGGCATCTTTGGAACCCAAATGACTTTGGCCAATAATCAATGAAGAGTTTTAATTACCATGTTCAATTTTGCAATGTTTTGAAGTCTAATTAACTTTCCTCTCTCAGATAATCAGCTCATGTACTCATGTAGACCACTGAACCCAAAAGATATCCTTCTCCCTAAATACCACACAACAATAAACAACAGAGCAGTTCACCACGATGTTGACAAGCTTTATTAAGCAGTATAATAGTAAATTAATCTGACATTAAACTCAGAACATTGTCTTGTATGAGAATGTTCGGTAGGGTTTCGGTGCATTTGTGACATTAAAAAGAAATGGTTTCTGCAGGTATTGTGACACTAATTAACCCATTAAACTCCAAGGATCTCTATGTGTCCATCATTCTCCCAACAACATAGCTCATATTGTTGCTTTCCTAACAATGCCAGGTGTATTCCAGGTATGGCTAAAATGTGAACTTTCAGTGTAAGATCATGTCTTTTGGAGTGTTTCTATTGGTTCATGAATGTGAAACGTAGTTGCTATCTTGTGATGTGGTAAAAAGATTCAGTAAGCAGACATGCACTATTAATGTGGGAGTGACAAGATTACTATCACTACAGTTACCAAACCATTAAGATAATAATTGAGTGATCTGCCTTGGGTAGAAGAGGTTATACCTGAGTGGGAGCTCTTGGTTCCTGAGGCCAGATATATTTGAGATATCCTGAGCATGTCTAACAACTACATACTATATGTTCCCTTGAGTTCCCTTTTTCCTTTTTTTTTAAATCTTATGTAGCAACTCTAGCTCATGCCGATGTCACTGGAAAACTCACAGAGCTTCTTCTGGGAGTGTTTTAGTGACGTCAGCGCTGTTTGGCTCGGGTTATTCTCGGCTCCGCTCTGCGGCGAGTGCTTTAGGATGCCAGCCCAAGTGGAAACTTTAATAGGGTCCTGAACTTTGTGCTTGCAATGCAATCATTTAATGAGTATGCCTACTTATTCTGGAACGTGTTAAAAAATAAATTGCCAAACAGCCACTTCTGCGATTTTGATTTAGCCCGTGTGATTCTATCAACTTCTGTTTCTCTTTGCTGACTTAGCCAGCGAAAACATGTTCTAACACTTCTCATGAAAAGTGCAGTTCCGAGTGCAACACCATCACTCACTGCATTATATTTTTAGATGTCACTCACTGCTCTGCACTCAGTGTTCTTTTAGATAAGGGATCCTTATCAGTCTACCAAGTGTTCCAGTTTTTTCTTAACCACATCTTAATAGACTAGGCCTGATGGTTTGAACATCTTAAACAAGCCAAGCGGACCTTTGTGCTATCGGCCACTGTGTGGCCACTAGTTACATAATTCCTAACATTTAATAATTCTGGAGGACTGGAGCATAAGAGGCTAATTAATTCTGCCTTTCTCTGCCTAATGTTCATTTAGCATTGTAAGCTGTTCTCTTAGGGGATGGAATAAATTTGTTAGCCACACATTTTGTAACCTTGAATTGTGGCGGATTACATTATGCGGTGCTGTGAGTTTGAGCTTGCTGGGATATGAATTCATTCTGGCACTGTTGCTGCATCTCACCATGTTTAATGCTGACAGCCTCTCTCTTACCCCTCCCCCAACGCTGCCCACACTCCGGCCTAACTGCCAATTAACCTCTGATTACTTGCATACCAGATTTAACTGCCTCTGCATTTGATTCAAATGTGTATTTTGACTGTGAATTAAGAGATCTGAACTCAGAATCCAAAAATTGGACTTCTGATTGCAGCTTTGTTTTCACGGGTCTATTAGTAAAAAGAAATGTAAATGTTTTTATGAAGTGTACATGCAATTCTAATCCAGCGAATGTAATCTTCTAATAAATGACTGCATTAGGCTGAAAGGACTGGCATGGAAACACAAAGTTAAACTGACCAACCAATTTCTTGTTGCTTTAGAAATGCAAAGAATATGGAATACCATTTTGCACATTACAAATAAGACACGCAACAGGGATGTGTAGAGAGTTCCTCGGGGAAAGGCGCTTGAGTGAAAAAGTGTTAAACTTCCTGTAAAATAATGCATGTGTTGTGATGCTGTAGTGCAGTAAAATGGTGTTGGTAGTGGAAAGTGCCTTTTTTTTAAGTGTGATTATGCCATACTCAGCCCATTTCACCCATAAAAGCGTGTAAATTATACACAACCACAGCTGAAAAGCTAGATGAACGTTAGCCAGTCAACATGTGTCACACAATTTTTTATGTAGTGTTGATAATAGTAGTGTAATGGTAGTGTTTTTAAAAAGTTTATTTTAAATGATCATAAATCAGTGTCAGACATTGGGCAGCATATTGCTATCCATTTCACATTTACATTTATATCGCTCTGTGAGGTAGCTTTTAGAGGCACTAAAGACTGTTTTTAAAATTAATTGTGTTGGGAATTTTTCCTCAGTAACCAAGCTAGGGAAACAAACAGTAAAATCCAGCAGTAATTTAATTGTAGGATATCTGACACACTGGTGCGATATTTAAGCAACAGCTTCATATATTATCATAATTATGCAACTCATTAATACCTATTAAGCCACATCTTCTGCAATTTCTCTGTGATTGCTGGGTCTGCCCATTCTGCTTCATGATAAACTGAGAGGAGGAGAGAGGGAAGGTTAAACAGGGTGTTACATAAGACAAGACACTGAGAATGGAACATTTTTGTAGACAAATGTTTGGCTTTGTATGTTGCTTATTTGGACATTTCAGTTTATAAACTGTTTATCCGTGTTCCCCAACATTTGGAACTCTCACCTTGTAAATTGAGAGGTAGGGCCTCAATGGATCAGAATGCCCTGTACAGATGCTTGATCTGATTGAAATTCAAACCCCGGGGTTTTTTTTCCTGTGCAGCCCGCGGACCGGTACCACATGACCCACTGCCCGTTACCAGTCCGCGGGCTGCACAGAAAAAAAAAACGTGGATGTTACCCGTGTTAGGTTGTC
>JBBPDC010000149.1:11768428-11792925 GCA_037974485.1 Hemigrammopetersius urotaenia | reverse complement strand
TGTGTGTGTGTGTGTGTGTGTGTGTGTGTGTGTGTGTGTGTGTGTGTGTGTGTGTGTGTGTGTGCATGTGTGTGTATCTCCACATCTGTGAAGGCATTTGATCTGGTTCAATATGATGTACCTGGCCTTTGAAAAATCAAAACCCTTTTGAACCATTTGTAGGCATGTGGTTTACTTCATCTGGATTTGGAATTAAGTCTAATTTTATGTTGTTGTTGTTGTTGATGATGTTTTGACAACAATACATGCTACAGCTTTGCTGAAGAATATAATGCTGTGCTATTTGTTGTATTTACCAACCAACTCTTCTTAAATTTAATTACATAAACAGTCTATTACTGAGCACAGGAACAGGCAGTTAAGGTGTGTTGAAAGATGCACCCACACACAAACACACTCACTCTCCATCAGCAGTGCCAGACCTCAGTAAAGACTTTTATAAGCGCAAACACTGTCATTATACAACTTCATTAAGGCAACTGTGAGGAGACTCCACTACAGCTCTGCCAGTGTAAACAGATGGCTACTGTCTGTCTAGGTTATTTATTTACGTGTTTACTTGTGTATTTGCTTTGACAGATTGCTACTGATGTCGAGTTTTTTTTTTTTTTAATCGAGTCATGTGTTTTCACTAATCTTGGTAAGCTGTTGTCCTGTCCTCCACCTTCACATATTGGTTATAGAAGCTTTATCATACTGGTTGTCTTCCTTTCCTTTTTTTCAGGAGAAATTGCTTGCTGTGACTTTCAGAACAACAGAAAAGAACAGTAAAAAGTAAAACAAAAGTTTTGCATTTGTTTACTTCTAAACTTTTTCTGTTTTAATGATGTGTGTGATGTAAATATATGTATATGTGTATGATTAAGCTATACATACATTTACAAGAAGTTTACAAATTTGTCATCTGTTTGATGTAATGGGCCTGATACAAAAATACCAAAAGTATAGTTGATCAGCCAAAATATGTTTGGTGTCTAAAATTTGATTAGAAGTTGATAGTCACCCAAATCTTTCCTATAAACACAAACTTAAATCTCTCAACACCCACAAACTGCCTCCAGCTCTTCATGATGGTGCAGACTTTTAGCTGTGGATTAAGATTCAGTGTGACACATTGTGAACTATAAAACTGGACTAAACATGACTGTGCAGCTTAAAGCTGGAGGCAGTAATTTTAGAAAGCAGTTAAAAACATTTGGATGGCAAACATGTCTTGGCTGATCTGGACAAAAAAAAATAATTTTCCCCAACCAGTGAGACAATATCAGATGCTTGTATCCTGACATTCTTTGTGGATCAATCAAATGTTTAATTACAATTATTTAATTATAGATTACCTTTTTGAATACACATGAATCTTATAAAACTTTCACATTATGTGGAGGTTCTTTACTTTTTACATTTATGGCATTTAGCAGATGCTTTTATCCAAAGTGGCTCCCATTCCCTAACGACAGGGGACCGTCTCCCTGGAGCAACTTGGGGGTTAAGGTTCTTGCTCAGGAACCCAGGTTTGCTGAAGGTAGGATTTTAACCCATATCCTTTTGGTCCAGAGGGAAGTATCCTACCCACTAGGCCATCACCACCCCAATGTGTATCTAATGAATTTTTTTTTTTTCACCAAAAATCATTTATTTACCAAAAGGTCCATTACAAATCAGAAATGAATGTGTAGGGCTAAACTACTGTAGGCTGAATAAAGAGATACAGTAATCCCCCGCTTTTCACTGGGGTTACGTTCCAAGAGCCCCCGCACATAGTGAAAAAGGGCATTGTTGTGTTTTGGTAAAAAATGCCAAATAATGACCCCAAATATGCTCCCAGAACACTTTAATTTTATGTTAAACTCAGGTTAATGCCTTACCCTTAAAAATGTAAAGATAAATAAATAATCAGAATCAGAAAACTTTATCGCTTAAAAAACATTAGCAATAGTGGTTAGCATTAGCAGCATGCAGCGTGTGAAAACAAACATTCGTACACAAAAGAATTGTATGTCATTCCACAACTCTGATGCTTTATCTCTTCATGTAGATTGTAGGTTATCATTGCAGCCTAGCAGGTAGACATAAGTGCACTATATCACTCTATCTAGCCTACCCCTCAAAAATAACAGTGCGATAATACATCATTGAGTCTTCTATAGTCTGTACGAGTCTGCTTTGATCTTGCTTCTTCATATAAGTGTTTTATTGCATCTGTCAGTATCATCAAAGCAGAACACAAAGGAGCCGTGGGCTGCTCTCTCCTTCCCTCATCCACTTATTTACCATTTGTTCGTTTAATCTCCCTTTTGTTGTTCTTTGTGTTGACTCTTTAAACAGAACTCAGGCTCTGATCCTTTGACAACTAACCAGGCTTGATGGTACATTCACTAGGGCAAGCATGCCATCTCAACCACAGCTTTAGAGAGACATTAGTGTGGGATTTGGTGACTGCACAGAAGGGGTTATTTGAACTGACAGCTCACTCATTTCATCGAGGGGTAAATCTAGCGGGTTGGTGACCAGTGAAATGAGTTTAGAATTTACGTAAAGGAAAGATTATCACAGCTCAATATACAATGTTAAAGATAAAGGTGTCTAAAGGAGATCTTGAAGCCAGACACGGTCATAAAGTGATCTATGTCTGGTTTGAGTCTCTGTGGTCTGAGTTTGAGTCGAGTCTTTAATCTTTAGTAGAATTTTAGTTTAGTCCTGTTAGCTGCAGTAATTGTGTCGCACAAAAGTAAACCTGTCTGGTTCAGCATCAGGTTGCTTTAAAATGAAACCGTCAGACTGAATTAATGGAAAAAACCTTTGTTTTGCTTTGTATGTAGTGTGTATCGCAAGTATGGTAGCTGGCATAATTGCTAATTCACCTGAAGTATTAGGAAGCTTTAACGAAATGTGGCCTGTCACTTACTAAAGCTTCAGCTGCAGACTTGTTAAATCAGCCACCACGGTTTATTCTCTCTGTCAGACAGAAGTTTTTTTCTTTAATGAACGGCTCATTATTTGAAGCCCGGGATTTACTCTGAACATGATGCCGCTGTGGGCAAAATGACAGGTCACACACATAAGGTTGGAAACGAAAGGCTTTGTTTCTTTTCTACGTTAAGCTTGACAGTTCTACTACTTAATCAGTTTTGTTCTTGTGTTATTTCCTCAGGCTCATCTTTGTGAGTGAAGTCATAAGTCAACATGTGAATCTAGACCGTCCCTATCTATGCTTGGAATAATACCATATAAGATTTTTTTTTACCCTAGACCAGTAGTTCTCAAACCAGTCCTCTGGAACCCACAAGACCCTGACTGTTGTGCTAAGGGGTCTATGAACCACTGCAAAACAGAACCCTCCAGTAGAATTATTTCAGTTTTTCTTTAACCTTTTGCCACAAACCTATTAGTGACCAACATTTTGGGACATGCAAAAACAACAGAATATAATTTTATCATAAAACCAAATTAATAGTTCAATCAGCAAAAATCTAGTTTCAGCACATTCTGCTAACTCTAACGAGTTGTGGCTTCTGAGAAATTTTTAAAAATGTCTGACAACAAAACTAAGATGGTGGACTATACATAAAAAACCTTTTTGATATTATTTTGCATTTTATGGTATAGTTGTCCTGCTTTGTTCAGACTTTGAAATAGACAGAATTACAGACAAAATAGACAGAATTTTGTCATTCAAGAAACAGGTTAAAGAATTATCCTCTGAAAGGCTCTGTAGGAAACTAAAGGTGTTTTCTTCTCTATAGAACCATAGAATTTACTGTTGCCTTGTTTTGTGAGTTAAGGTGCAATGAACTGTATAAAAGTCCAGAGTGGATGGAGGTCACAAACAGTGAGAAAGAAAGAAAGACATTAGAAGATCCATCTACCACTGAACAGCTGTTAAATGGATTATACACTAAAGTCTACAACAATTTCACATGCGCACGCACCCGGGCATAGAAGGCCAAAGACAAACACAAAATAAGGAAACAGTAAGTACCTTAAATTGCCACAGGTTGAGTAATGGCAGGTTGACACGAAGTGCTTTTTAATTTCACCTTTATAAACAGCTGTGTTCATTCAGGTAGATACACCTTGCGGACAATGGTTAAGACAAGCACATACACACGCAGTCAAACACCATTTATCCAGTTTAACAGAAATAGCTAAGTAATAGGTTATTCCATCTGGAGGTGCTTGTCCTTGATGAAGCCAACGATCATTCACAAGATAAGGGAAGTGGGGGTTTGTGTTAGGATGAACAGAGCTCAGTAATTAAACTCATACTCCGGTTAATCGTTTGATTAATGTGAAAGCGGTCACTTGTAGGACACGCTTTAGCAGACTCCTCCAATTATTGACCTTAATGTACAAATAAAGTGGATGAGAAAGATGGGGGCTTTAAGCTGATGTGTTTATAGCCTTAGTCATACAGTCAGTCAAACAAATCTGTCTGCTGTCTTCACCCTATATAACCCCACTTAGGAGGTTGAGGCTATTGCCTGGACCATTCATGGGCTACTCTGGGGAATCAGAACATGACCTCTAATGGAGCTGCATCATTTTTTCTGTGTGTGTGTGTGTGTGTGCATGTGTGTGTGTGTGTGTGTGTGTGTGTGCGCGCCCATGCCTACAAACAATGACCCATCTTGTTCGCTTGACCTTGTGGTAAGTTAATTCCACTCAAGGCCCATTAGCCTCATTTTGTTGACATATCTGTTAATGAATACTACTTACAGTATAAATTATTCCATACAACACAACCCGCACAGGCAGTTATTCTCTGAATTATGTTTTGGTACATAAATACAAGTCTCTGTCCTCAGGCCAGCTGGAACACACACATACACACACTCAGAAAAACACCCATTTTTTCGCTACAGCAGACTGGCTATAAGAAAGATCCAATTTTGAGCAATGTTGCTCACTGTATATACTCAGCAGAGATGCTGTAATAACAAAACTCTGTAACTTTGTAAACCCTGTTTGTTTCCCTTTTTTGTTGTTTTGTTTTCACATTTGAAAACTGCAGGTGCTCTTTACATTGAAGGTGTGGGATTTATTAGTCAGCAAGTGAACAGTCAGTTCTTTAAGAAAAAAGCATAAGGACCAAGAGTACCCCTGCATGGCAGTGTTATTCTCAGATGGCAGGTGGTCTTTTTTAGCAGGGTAATGGTCTTTACTATACTGTGGACTGTTTAGGACTGGCTTGAGGAACATGACAAAGAGTTTGAGGTGTGGACTTGGTGGAGCCAAGAAGAGCCTTTTCTATACCAGCATGACTGTGCCTAGTGCACAAACCAAGGTCCATAAAGACATGGCTGGATGAACTGGAATGGAGATTGAGAACCAGGCATTCTTATCCAACATTAGTGCCTGACCTCGTAAATGCTCTCCTGAATGAATGGGCACAAATTCCCACAAAAACTCCACAATCTTGTGGAAAGCCTTCCAAGAAGAGTGGAAACTGTTATAGCTGCAAAGGGGGGGAACAACTCCACATTAAAGTCTGTGTTTTCGAATGCATTGTCATTAAAGTCCCTGTTGGTGTATTAGTCCATATAGTGTAGTGTGTTAAACACTGGATATTATATAGCATGCTGTCATAATTCTTCAAATTTCTACATTTTCTTAACATTTTCTTTCTTCTTGTATACATGATTTTATGATCATGACAATATGCTTAGACAACCTCTGAATCTTGCTGCCTGTGAAGTTTTATCTTCTTTCCACATAAATCTAATCTTCCTCCTCTCTCCACGTCACACCGTGTCTGATGAGCCACTTGAGTAATCAGACAGGGGTCCTGCTTGGTGGCCTGACCCAGGACACCACACTAAGCTATCCTCATCACACCCTTCAGGACTGCTCCTAGGGCACAGATCTGTGTTCCAGATATGGCAGTGAAATCAGTCAGGGTAAGTTAGGACACAAACACTTCCTAAGCCACCGCTTCTCTCTCCAGAGGACTGCGCCATAACTCACACTCTGTCAAAGAACTTTTTCTTTCCTCTTACTCACACCCACCCTCCTCTCTCTTTTTCTCTCTCTCTCTCTCTCTCTCTATCTCAAAGGAAGAGAATTTTTGCACTTGAAGTAGACACCTTGGGCTTTAAGAGGAATGAAGAAAAGAAAATATACTCTATACTTGTTGTAGTCTAACAAAAAAAAGTATGTGTGCGTGTTTGTGTGCCACTATGTAAGATTAGTATCTGTATATCACTGGCGGAAATATTTTATGTATTCACTTCCTGGAGCGTCTCTATGTATTTTGATAATACATGTTTGTTTGAGAAGTCATCTCACTGTTTACTAAAACTGCTTCCACAGGCAGTGGGGTCTCTTTAGCCCGTTTAAGCAAAAAGAAATGTTTCTCGCTCTCATAGCTCAAGGGTGCCCAGGAAATGCTGAGAACTGTTTATTTTTACTCAAACGGTTGAAGCTTCAGCTCACAAGAATGCCTGCGCTTCTGAGGAACATTCTGGCTATGAAGATATTGGTACAGCTCTAACTTCTCTGTCACCTGTGCTTTTGCGTCCACCTCATATGCTCCGAGGTTTTGTGTAAGATGGATGGGCACAATGATGGGAACATTATTGTGCCATGATACAACTAACAAGCCCTTATAATCTAGTGTTCCCCAGTGTGACCAGTGGTCTAAAACATCCTTGTTGATGATTGCCTGCCGCTACCATTTCTGTTTGATCATTCTGCGTGTCAGTCAAATGAACCCTTTTGGTCATGATGGGCAACAAAACCTGCCAGACTGATTTTTTGAGGTCCCTCTAGGGCAAGATTTCATCCAGCTTCTGCCAACAGCCTGAATGCTTCCATCCATTTTTGTCCCCATTGCCATACAGAAGATAATTCACTCTGAATTGTTGACATATTCTATTCAGAAAAATTATTTCATGCTGAAATAACATTGAAATCATGGTTCATTCACCACCGACTATTTATTCCCCATAAACACGAAGTAAGAATAAACCAACAGAGCATTTATTTTTGGGATGCTATACATAGCTATGGACCACATAAAATGTCCAGATTTATTATAGGAAGCATACTGTAGCTTCTATCCGCATTAGTCTTGACTGAAAATGACTGCTATATATTGGACTTGCCTTAATTCAGCTTTATTTTTGTCTATTCACTTTTCTTAAGAGTATATTCCAAATCTGTGGCCATCTGACAGTCTAAAAGCTCCATAATCATAGTGTTGTCTATGAGATCTGTTGCTTTGCAGCTGTGCAGAAAGAGATTTTTGTGTATGCCCTTTTATATTATTTGTACATGCTTATTATTGTGTGACATTTTATTGCTTTTACATCATTTTACATGTGTTTTCATATGTGTTGTCACACTGCAGCCCTCTCTGGACTGGTTAACCACCTGCAACTGTGCACTGGATATTAGCCCCATGCCGCAAGATACTCTGCAGTGGTACAGATCTTTACTCCAGACTCTCTGATCATAAGTTTTGCGAGGCCAACATACCTGCCTATGTAAGAGCTATTTCAGTAACATGTCTAATAATTCTCAAAGGAGTAAATTTAAGTAGAATCATTACGCTGACCTCACAAAAGCTGTGAGCAAGGCCATGTTTCGCACACAGACAAATGATCAGTCATGATCATTCAGGCAGCAGAGGGAGGTGAACATTTTCAGCAGCAGAAGCAGCTGCATAGCCCCTGGACAGTCCATTCTGCTCTGTAACAGTGGTGTGCTGTGAGTATTACGGAGGGGTAATATTTTTCTGATGGCAGTGGTATGGTTGGAGTGGTTTGTAATATTTTCTCTGTATTGGTCCCGTGGTCAGTATGGCCTCTGGTCTGACAGCTCAAATAAAGATGATGTCGCTTCAGCTCATTTCTGCTGCGGCAGGCAAAAGCCCACTTGGCTCGGTGTCACATTTCACGTTCGGGCTGACACACACACATACTGGCCAGTGGACCCTGCAATCGGCAGAGGCGCACGCCCTCCGTCATTTCGGGTCAGTCCATCACAGAGCCTGTTTAAAAGATTAAAGAACTATTAAAGTTTTAGTGGAACTCAGGCTGCGGGCCATCAACGGTATGATGTGAGCTAGTTCTGGAAGGGTGGGACTACGCTGGTCGCAAGGGATCTTGATGGAAATGAGAGCAGAGGTGTGGAGGATCCCGAGCGCCTCAGGAAACGGCACAGGGACATGAAAGCCGGTGATAGATGGGCTACCTTGTGGGTGTGTGCATGCTCAAGGAAGTCACAGTCGGAAGAGTGTCCTTTGGAAGCTTCTAGAGCGACAGTGTGTGTGTCCTCAGCAGAGAGCTGTTTGTGTGTGGGGTTTGTGTCTGGCCCATTTTCTACCAGACTCCCTGTGGCCAAGATCACAGCACACAGGTTAAGTCACAGCAGACCACCTCGAGGCTTAAGATCATGCTCAGCATCAGTGTTAGAATCAGGAACACGCTAATGCAGATTTCCATACACTTAGAAGATGCATGCGTTTTTGCCTCCAGCAGGTTTAAATGACCCAAAAAGCATCTTGAGACATGAATAATACCGAAAAATCTATTCACTGATTCTGTTTTAGATCAATGAGGTAGTAAAACTATACAGGAATAGATGCACAACATAGCATAAGTGCATTTCTTGAGTGCATACACATAACCAAACAAAAAATAGGCTCAAAATGCTTGTCCATTCATCTGTCTCTGACATTATTGTCGTGTTACTTTTTAAAAAATTGCTATATATTCTGTTGGTTACAATTTTAGAGGATTCATGTGAAAAGCTCATTGACAAACATTTTTGTCACATTTTGTGGGCAATGTTAGCAATTTCTGTGCTGCAGTGACTATTTAAAAATTAAACATGCATTTTCTGATGAGCTGTTTTTAGGAAGAAAAAAGTCTTTCAGGGTCGGTTCAGCCAGCCACTGGGACTCGCTGCACAGTCTGCTGTTGTTGCTCAGGGAGATGGTGGGACGACTGAAGTGGATGATGCAAGACTTATGCATACAGTAAAACTATTTCGTTCCATGGACATAAATTGGCATGTGGTGTCTTGGTTATTCTTTAGTACAATATTTACTTTCACAGCTTTCCACATTTCTGTGCAGCACTTTTATAAGTCCAGTGGGAAACATATGATTGTTTATCGGCCTAAATGCTACTGGCAAGCAGGTCATTCCCGCAGAGAAAAAAATATTGAACCTTTTTGAGCAATAAATAGTTTCTGAAAAAGTTTGTGCTACGCTGTTTTTAAAAGTCATTCAGGAATTTTGCTGGAAGACATTATAGTAAATAAACAAGATGCCCTCATGTGTTTGCTGACTGGTACACCACACCAGCTTGTTTTGTTTATGCTAAACCACACATTCAAGCAAGTGCTTCTTCAGTGTATGCTTAAGGCACATTGTTTTACACACTTTACCATGGAGTTTGTTTTATGTTGGGTAGGATTTCCACACCAATAAAGTAATTTAACAGAAAAAATGTTTTTGCCTAGTTGATGACTATCCACAGTACCTAGCAGTGGATTTATGTCAACGGGTTCGCTTGTCTATGCAATCCCTGCAAAAAAAATCTCCACTTAGACTAGTAGTCAGCAATCTTGCTCAGAAGTCTAGTTCCAGTCTTTCACAAATGCTCTGGCTACTGTAGTCCCTGATTGGATTAGTGTAAAGGACAGGTGGCAGCACAGTAGAAAAGTAGATCTCTTAGACATTAAATGTACAATTAAATATCATTTGCTTGTGTCCCAACCTTCTCTGTGATTCTGTCTAATACAAAGAAATAACTAGACATGCCTTATTTGAATACCTTATTAAGCAGACAAGTAGTAAGATGACAAAAATATGGATAAGATGGTAATCCATGTATTTGAATATCCATGACCTTCTCGAGCCTACAAAGGAAACAATCTATAACAGTAGTCAGAATTATCCACTTGACATAACATGCCCACCACACTCCATCAGACGTTCTGATTCAGTCATAAATCAGAAAGGGATTGATGCATGAGAGAGGGCAGAGAGAGGTAGAGAGGGAGATTGAGGCGAAGATGGCGCGTATATTCAGGAGCATGCCGCATCTTGTTTGGGTTGGAGCTTTGATGTTTAAATTTGTGCATGGGCAGAAACTGATGTGAGCCCTGACAGTGATGGAGACGGACAAATGACATGCTGAAAACCGAAAGAACCAGGCAGAGGGTTGGACTGTTCTCTCTAACTCTCTACACACAAACACATACTAACTCATCCACACTTTTAAGACTTATGGATCTGCATTTATTACATATTACCTCAAACGGACATGTGCTTGGAGATCATAGCATTAATCGGATTGGAAATGTGATTAAATTACCTTTGTCATTGGTGTGCAAATGAAAATGATCTGGCAGTGAACATTATTAGTACTTGAGTTTGATTATCCAGTCTCCCCACTGTCTCATTTAATCTCAATTACGTTTAGAGTCTCAAAGCGCCTCAGAAATCTCAATACAAAAGCAGCATCGCCACAGCTACTGCTCATCACAACACACTGCAACCATCATTACTCCTCCTTCAACCTCCCTTAACTTCTCTCTCCCTTTTTCCCTTGCCTTCTCTCTCTCTCTCTCTCTCTTTCTCTCAATTTGTGTGCAGTGTTACAATTTTCCATTTCACAGTCATTCCAGACGGCCATGCTAACAATCACTCAGTGAATCCTGTACAGGAGAGAGATTCAGAGAAAGGGAGAGGGGGATTCAGAGAGATATATATGTGTTCTTTCTGTAATGAGGAAATCTCTGAAATGTTCCAATACTAGGCTGCTGTGCTCTAAGCTCCAGCCCAATTACAGCATGTGCTTTGGGGGCCTCAGCACGGGCCAGAACCCTGCTGCACCACAGGACAGAAAACACCACAAACACTCGCACAGCACTGTGCTTTTCACAAGCACAGTGCCTTTCCTCTTCTCTCTCCAGCCCTCTGTCTGTCAACTTACGGCTCTTACGTGAATATCTTCTCCTGTTTTGCTGTACAAGCCTTGCCTGCAGTTCTGGGCATACATCCACTGTAATCTGACGTTCTCACATTTTAGGACATAAATTAATGTATAAAAATATGGTTAAGCAATATTTTGTGAAAGTTGTGCAGTCTACTGTCTGCAAAACGGATCAAATTATGGACAAAAGTTTGTAAATGTGCACACCACTATTCAGACTTCCTTCTGATTATGCTGGGTGTTGTTTTGAGTAAGATATAACTCAGCAAATATGGGTAGAAGCAGGTGTTTTGATACTTGCATATTAGCCAAAACAGCAAGTGCATTTTGTGATGACTATTGACTGAATGAACAGTCCACTTCAGACGAACCCCATTAACAGTATAATGTTTTGGGCTTATGCCAATGTTGTGCTGCGACTCAGCAGTCAGCAAGTTGAAAACCCAATAAGCAAATTGCATATGATTGCCCCATTGCTTGTTATTAGTGGGGCACACGTTTCATTTTGTGCTTGATCACATGGTCTAGTGCACAAAGTCAGAGTGTTTTAATTGCATCACTCTAAGTATATTTGTGACCCGATCTGCTGTAATGAGTGGGAAGTTGGCGTTCTATTTATTGAGATACGGGCTGATTATGTTGAAAAACATCAAAAATATTGATTTTACTTTTTTGGTCTTATATGAAAGAAAAGGTCTTCATAATTAATCATAATTAAAAATATCAAGTTTCATGATAGAACTACTTGCGAAAATGTGCTTAAATGGCTATTTAATCTGAGTTGTAGCTCTCAAATCTAACAAAAGAATGTCCAAAATAGGTGCCGTTTTTCGCCTATCATCTGAAACGTCACGATCTCAGCTGTCCAAGAATGGTGTTAAAACGTCAATCCCTGATCTTTTTAAACCTATCAAAATGCTTAAATCATGTACACAAAACTTTTCAGTAGCTAATAGGAAGCCCTGTTCACAGCCTTGTGTCTGCCCACCCCTCGACTAATGCTAGCATTTTTTTCAGAATATATCTCCTCACAAAGATCGAGTTTAACATTTGTATGTGGGGTCAACATTATCGAAGTTGTTTAAAGTGAAGTGTGTCGTGTTGTGTGATTGCTGTTTGGTATAATGTCATTGTCAAAATAATGTAAAATAGCTAAAGCTGAACTCGGTGGACAGCTCCAGTCTGCGCTCTGCTGCTGGCCAGCAAGACTGAATCAAGTTGGTCAATGAGTTCTTTGGCTCTAGTGATGTGTCTTCAGTCTGATTTAATGTATTTTTCTAAGTATCTAAATGCCTGTAGTAAAATGTTGTTGAATACTGGGTGCATCTCTTTGAATGCTATGGATTGTTAAAGATATCAACAAAAAACTGACAAAAACTTTAAATGCGATTTTCTCGTTTTTTCAGTTGGAAAATTGTGCTGTGCTACCATCATTCAAATGATTGTAACTTGACAACCGTTTAAGATACAGCTTTGACCAAGATATCATTTTAAAGCTTATTTTTGAATTTTGAATTTTGGGTCACTGGGACTCATTTTGCCAGATCAGGTCAAATTTCATCATTATAAAACTTTATTTTATAATATTTTTATCCATTTAATATATTCAATTTATGTAAACTCACACAGTGAGGGGCAATCTTAATGCTTCATCATACCAAGACAGTTTGGACAATGTCATGCTTCCAACTTTGTGGACACAGTTTGGGGTAGAACCTTTTTTTATTCCAGTGCACAAACCAGGCTCCATAAAGACATGGTTAGATGAGCCTGGTGTGGAAGAACATGACAGGATCAGAGGATGCTCTGAAAAGATGCTGTGGTTTCTGGCACCAAGATGTTAGGAATAGATCCTATAGGTTTTGTGGGCTATGAGGTGGGGCCTCCATGGATCAGACTACATTGTCCATCCCCATCCCACAGATGTTTATTTAGACTGAGATGTGGGCCAAGTCAAGTCCTTAAATGCTGTCCACCATCAAACGTGGCAGCCGTGTGAAGTGAGCATCAAATGTGTGCCACTGATTAATGGAAGAAGGCAGCCTGGACTGATGAATTATGTTTTTACATCATGTGAACGGCCAGGTTTGTGTGAGTTGCTTATCAGTGGAGTGTGGATGCACTGTGTGAAGAAGGCAAGTTATGACTGGTTCATTTTTATTGCCCATTTAATAAATGTAACCTTATTATTTCCAACCAACACTTAATCGTGAAATAAGAATATTACTGCTGTACTTGTCAAATTTTAAAATGAAACATAATTCTGTCAAATAAAGATGAATTCCAAATTACAGACAAAGTATTCTTTTACTTTCTGAGGTACCACTAGCAGTCCTGTGCCTCATACTTTCGTCCCCACACACTGCTCCCCTGGCTCTGTTCCTGGCTGCCCGCCTCTTCACTTGGTGAATGGGTTAAATGCAGAGAACAATTTCATGCTGTTCACGCTGTGTGCTGTGGTGTGGCCATGTACAACAAATGGTCACTTACACTTACACAGAATGTCCACTGACTGCTCAAAGGCAGCTGGAGTTATGTTGCTGTTCTGCTTTCCTCTATTTATTTCACTTCCAAGTTAAAGATGAAAATTAGAGTCGGAGCTGATTACAGGCTTTACTCCAGCTATGAAAATGTCCTCAGTGGATCTAAATCCTCACAAGGTGGCTGTAATTCCTCCTGCCTGCTACCAAATTAATGCGGAATGATAATCAAACGTAAGTTTTGCTTTTGTATCAGCAGATAAAATGTTGGCTTCTGCATTCACTGTTCTCCTAACTGGTATAATTATAATTGTTCTTATTGTTTACTTAGAACTTCAAATAATGTGAATCCAGATCACTCTTTGCCTTACATAATCATCTTTGTGATTCAATTTTATAATGGAGTCTGGTTTCCTTTTCTTTGTGGTTTCACACAAGCAGACACATACACTGGGATGGGGTAGTAGTGGCAGAGTGGGTAAGAGACTTGACTCTGGACCAAGAGACACCACCACTAGGTTCCTGAGCAAGATCCTTAACCCCAAGTTGCTCCAGGGATACTGTCCCCTGTAGTTAGGGAAGTCGTCTTGCATAAAAGTGCTGTAAATGTAAATGGGATGTGCACAGATAGTCAAATACTTGGTTAACTGGATATCAGGATTCAGATACATGCATAGTTCTCAGCTTGGATGTTCAGAATTGTACATAGTATGGAGTCATTGCATTTTGTGCATGTTCTTTTACTCACACACTTAATTAAAAAATAAATAAATAAAAAACCATCCACTGCATCAGCATCAATCCAAACACAGCATTTGTTTTAAGGTCAGCTATGGGAAATAGTCATTTACATTCTGTAACGTGACGTAGGCCTGTTTCTGAGAAAACCCTACGTAAGGGAGGGTCTCTGGGCTAGCTGAGTGTTTTACTTGATGATAGGCGGATATAGCTGAGATGCAGGGAGCAAAACATTTTTATTTGTTAATATTTTCCTATGTCCACTGAGGCATGATACTACAATCTAAACTCATTTAATGCCACTAAAAGTTATTTGCTATTCTGATCAACTATTACGGGAAAGAACTTTGCTGTTTAAATGGTATAACATTATGCCTCATGCTTAAAATGACCAGGACTGTGGACTTTACACATGAACTGAAATCAGTAGTCAGATATCTGTTGCAATATACCAACAAATATGAAAAGTCATGCCTAGCAATATTTTGATTGTCATGGTTTGCAGGAACTGCCTTCAGCAGTTCAGCCGGCTCAGTGCTGAATCACTTTGAAGCCTTTTGCACAATGGCTTGATCCAGCAGCAGCAGAACACAGGCCTTAGCAAACATCAGCAACACCACAGTTCAAAAAAGTTGAAACAAACTAGAACTAATCAAAAGAAATGACAGCACTGCTGCCATTCAGTTTTCAAAAAAAAAAAATTTCATCCATTCATCAAAGGACATGTTGCCTGTTTGGTAGGAGGCAATGTGATTCATTTTTTCCCCCTTGCCCTTCTTGAACTCTTCAGAATACTTGAATATCAAGAAATTGACACTGCCCTAACACATGCACAAATAAACTTTTTTCATATTTTATACAAGATGTGGTCAGCACACTGCCTTGACCTGGCTTTGTTACAATCTTATTACCTCTTAAGGTCATTTTGCAATGTCCAGTCATATATTCTCTCACAGTATTACCAGTGAAGTGCTCAAGTACTTGACTTGTATCAGAGGTTATGTTTTTCCTCTCTCCTCCATCTGTCAAACAAACGGCAGCGGACCTGCTAACAGTTTTTCCCATAAGGCCAACGGTGCAGTCTTCCTCAGAATGAGAAAGAAGAGGTTCTAAAAATATAGGAAAAGGGTCAGCATGGGATTAGAAAAGAAAAAAATCAACAACATCAGGTCAGGAAGATTTTTAGCAGAAAATGCTGGATCAGATGTAGAGTCTCTTTGAGAAGTTCGTACATGATACTTTTAGACAGACACCTGAAGTGTTTTATTAAAACAATAAAATAAAATAATAGGGAATTTTAAAGCTAAGTGTTTTTTAAAGATTTAACAATATGTATTCTGTTTATTATTTCTCTAACAAACACACACACACACACACACACACATATGTCACACACACTCACACAGTCACACTCATTTGAACTGAAGATGTGTATAATAGGACCTGCTGTGTCAGCATTCCTCTTCTCAGGGATAGAAAGCACTAGCCGTCATGCTGCATCATCATAAAGAGACTATCACGTGACATCATCAGTAGGAGACAGTCACCTCAGCTGTCCCCATCTGCCTCATCAGTGGGATCCAAGCTGCTGTCACAGCTGGAGTGAGCCGGGTGGATATATTGCTCACAGTGTGTATGAAGGACATCTTAGATGTTATTCACCTCTCTGCGGGAGTGAACACAGATTAACACACATACATCTCCCATATAAATACACACAAACAAACACACACATCCCACTGACGGGAATTATAAAGCACTTGTTAATTGGCAGAGATGTAACTGATGCTCTGAAGTCACCACACCTTTTAGATGTAACACTTTTAGATCTAGCAGCAGACACTTGACTGCTCCTCGAATCAGTAGACAGCTATGAACAGCTTTCTTTGCCACCACCTACCTGGTTGACAAACTCAATTGTCTCCAACCCCCAACAACAAAAAATCCGCAGTACTTTTCACACCAAACTAACACCTGTGGTGAAAGTGACAAAAGTGACAAAGACAGACATGGGTAAAAGATAAAAGGAGGTGTAGTCCAAATTCCCCAGATCTCTACCCAATCAAGCATCTGTGGAGGCCTCCTCTTGTAACTTATGAGACTTAGAGAATCAGCTGCAGATGTCTTGGTGCAGATACCGCAGCACACCTTCAGGGGTCTTGCAGAGTCCATGTGTTGATGAGGCAGATGGGTTTGTTTGGTTTTGGGATTATGAGGGGGGGGGGGGGGGGGGGTTATGTAATGGTTGATCAGTACATTATCGTCAGCTACATCATCTTCTTCTGTCCATCACTTTCTGAAAGTGGATTCCACACACACACACACATCTTATTTAATTTCTTTTTTTTCCTTTCACTCAGTCTCCTGGATTTGGACACCTTCAATCAAATTCTCACAATGCTCATTTTCTTTCCTTTTTCTGCCTGTTGTTTTCTTTTTTATTCTACCATCCCACTCTTTGTCTTTCTCACTCTGGACCACAGGCATCAGTTTAGTTTGGAAGGCGCTGGGGAATACTCATTGTTTTTGCAGATGGGGGGTGTGGAAGTGTGATTGTGTTTGTCTACTTGGGGGGTGGGGATGTGAGTGGGGTGTGTGTGATTGTATTTGTCCACTGACAGGGCGTAATATAAATATCAGGGAAGTTTTCATGCTGTAATGGATCACTGCTTGTGTTTGTGTGTGAGAGTGTGTGTGTGCGTGTATGTTGACTTTTCTCTAGATGCCTGGTAGTAGCCAGATCTAACACTAATTGGTATGTAAGGGAAGTATTGATTTGCCTTATGGAGACATCAGCTCTCAAGAGGCCTGGATCATTACCATGTTTAAATGGAAATCTATTCACAGCAAAATTATTCAGACTGTGCGTAAACACACACACACACCCTGCTAATTATTTTGTCACAATTGATCGTTTTAGTGTTTAACTATTCTCCTCACGAATGACATAAAAGTTGAACACAGGCTCTTAAGAGGTTTGCTAATGACAACTATTTATCAAACACATTCACCCACATTTGAACATGTACCTTACCATGTCATAAATCATTTAACACATAAAAGAATAACCCTCAGCAGTTCTATTACCTACAAACCAAAAGCAATACCACCCTAGAAACTCAAAACACACTCTCTCTCTCTCTCTCTCTCTCTCTCTCTCTCTCACACACACACACACACACACACACACACACACACACACACACACACACACACACAATCACACAAATTCAAAGAGAATACCCATTATTTTTCTATGGCCTGTATGTAGAAGATTGTCTCTATTGGTCCCACTGAAACAAATTAAAGAAAGACTCCTATCTAGGCATGTGAAATAGGACGATAGTTATCATTATTCTGATCAATTATGTCACTATCTGCTTTTATGAGCATACTGTGGATATTTTCAATGCTTAAATGAACACTAGCCAACATAATGTTTCATTATATGAAGAGCCTAATTAGTCCTAGTAAACTGAATTCAGAGCAGTGTGTGAAATGCTAATTAAAATGATTCTATTAATAATTTTTGGTTTTCTTTTTAATTTAGGGCCACTGGTTCATTTTGTCCGTATGTCGGATGTTTATCATGACACATTGTTTGTCATGAAAATGTCTTCACCCACTCCTACCCTTATCTGCTGTTTAATGTGTAGAACAGATGTGTGTGTCTATGTGTGTGTCCTTCTTGAACTGAATTATGTGCGTTAGTCACAGCTCTGAAATATAAAGATAATAACTCTGTAAGATTATTTTCACCTTGTGTCAACATGCATTTTTGGTTCCTGGCTTATTTTCAGGTTTCCCTTGATGATTTAGGTACAAACACCCAAATCACATTCACATGGATCTCAGCCACATTCAGTGTTTATTGAATCTGCTCACAATTTCTTAACAACAGAGGGCGGAGCACAGGTCAGAGGATAAACAAGAGAATGTGAGCTGAAGGATAAGTGAGGGTGGAGTTCTCTCCAAACCAAGCAACCGCTTGCCTTCTGTGTCAGACTAAGTGTGTCAGTACTTGTGTGTAAAAAAATAGAAAAAACGAAAACAGAAAAAAGTGTTTATGTGCTCAAAGAAGGTAAAATCAGATGTCATTTGGTCACCCCCAAGACATATTTTATAGAGGTGTCAACGAATATGATTAGGACATGAAGCATATGTTAACGCAAAGTGTAAACAAGCTGTATTATAAGTCTGTGAAATCTTTTTAATCTCACCTCCAGAACGCCACATGCTGGGAAGCAGTTGACGAACTGGGTATGTGTCTGTGTGTGCGTGTGATAGAGAGAGAGAGAGTGTGTGTGTGTGTGTGTGTGTGTGTGTGTATGTGTTTCTCTGACAGTCTGGGTGTGTTATTGGTGCGAGAGTCACTCTCAGACTCATGAGAGCCACTAACCCATTACAGCTCTGTAGTTCTAAATCCCACAGGCACCTAGAAATGCAGTCATTCTTCATGTGTCACCAACGGGAAGTCAATTGGTAAATGTGTGCATCTGTTCTACAGTCTCTGGGGAAGACTGGCCATCAGCTTTACTTCCACTACAGAATGATATTACTCTGGACTGTACGGTGTGAAATGGGGTAGCAATAGCGCAGAAAAATATCATGATACTGTAACACTTTTTTGAGGTACACACTTTGTATCCTGCGTGGTATGGTGGGACAGTGGGTAGTGTTATCACCCCACAGCTAGATGGTCTTGGGTTCAGTTTCTGGCCAGGGCCCTCAATGGTTCTTTCTGTGTGGGTTTCTGCTGGGGACTCTGGTTTTCATCCATTTGTTACATCAGGAAAATCGGCGATGCTAAAGTGTCCCTTGGTGTGACTGCATGTGTTTGTTTATTGGACTGACCTATATTTCTTCGCATTTCGTCCCGTGACTAGGCTCCAGGCCCCAGTATCCCGTGACCCTGGTTAAAGATAAGTGACTCAGATAATGGATGGATGTATCCCATTAGTTCATTTTTTGATGTTTGTAAAAATGGAGCAGGTCTGCTCCAGTAGTCCTAGGAAACCTGCTGGTGGACTGGTAGCTAGGGAGCTGCCCCTATGATTGGAAGGTTGTAGGTTCAAATCCCAGGAGTGCTAGTGGCCCTACTGATGTTCCCCTGAGCAAGGTACCATGTCCACACACTGCTCCTACTGCGCTGTGCTGCTGGCTGCCCACTGCTTGGAATAAATGCCGAGGACCAATTTCACACGTGTGCTGTACTGTAGTGTGTTCACGCATGATAAATGTCACCCTACACCTATTAGCACAAGGATTTTATGTATTTAAAATCAGTGTTTTTACACACTGCGCTGCACTAAATCTAGCACTAATAATTATAGTCATTTTGTAAAGAAACATGCTGTTGGTTACGTCCTGACATCATTCGCAAATTGCTCAGAAAAGTAGATTGTAAATTTATCACAGTAACCATAAAAATGCACCACAGGGCACAACCCCAGTGAAAAATTCCAACACATTGGAACACGAGAATACAAGGAACAGCAAAAGGCAACCTTGCAAAAACTGAGCAAACACATGCACACACAAATTAAAAAAGATGAAGTGTAATCATATTTTTTTCTCATTTTTCTTTTGTTCTTCATTAAAGTAACTTCCCCATTCTCTTCCTCTCCCATCCGTCTTTTGCTCTCGGTCTACTCCTCCTCTCTGGTTCTCTTCAAAGGAATCGATCGTCAGGACACACTGAGGGAAATGAAATCTAACCCTCCACACATACACATACACACACACAGTCTCTCTCTCTCTCTCTCTCTCTCTCTTTCTCTCTCTCTCTCTCTCTCTCTCTCTCTCTTTCTCTCTCTCTCTCTCTCTCTCTCTCTCTCTCTTTATCTTTTTTTTACACACACAAACACACATTTGTCAGAATGCGGGGTTATGCAGAAGACCTAAGTATTATATAAAATATGTAATAATGCTTTTCTAGCCCAGTTCTGAACCTAGTCCTAACCTTAACCTCAGTAGTCCAAAAAATCTTGACCTTTATTTTTAAAAATATATAAATGTATTTTATTTATAAATGCTATTTTAAACTATTCTTGTTGTACAAAGTACTTGTAAAAATGTTACAAATAATGCTAGATAACTAGATAAACCCTGCAGAAACATGAACTGATCTTTCACTGTGGATACAGAGCAATACATACATATAAAAATCTGATACTTTTACCCTCACCATTCTCCATTCTGTTCTGAAGCAGTATTTTGTGCACACAAGTGGTGTACCTGGTTCACAGCATTGTTTTAATGGGTGACACATGTCAAATTGATCTCCACATAAGTGATTGCACCCAGGTTTTCCCAGCAGATCACTGTCCACTGCATCACATTCCTTCCACCAGTTTATCCTCTTCCCACAGAGCATTCTGGACTCTATGCTCTGCCCTTGCAAATCACCTGCATTTTGTGCACCCAACACCTTATTGCCGGTTTGTGATTTGTCCCTCCTCGGACCACTGTCTGAAGGTACGTACTGCTTCTGTTTTGGAGATGCATTGACCCAGTTATCTTGCCAAAGGCTTGCTAATTTCTCATACACACAACATGTCAAATTCAAGAAGTTACTGTTTACTTACCATTTAATAATAACCTGTTACCAGATAATCAGTGTAATACACTTTATCTGTGTGTGGTTGTATACAAATATATATAAACTTCACTGTGTAATAAAACGGAAAAGCAGAAAAGAATGAGTGCAGAGGAGTAGTTATAAGGATATCATACGGTTGTGTTTCATGAGTGTTCCTAACTCTAGGGATTAACCACAGTTCAGTGCTCTCTCTCTCTCTTTTTCTCTCCGTCACCCACTTCTGCATTCAGTAAGTCAGGCAGCCGATGAGCTTGGTAAAGAGATCAGACAATGCGGTGTACTCAAGTATACACCCTTCTTACCATTGTCTCTTTCTCTATCTTTCTCCCACTAGTCGGGTAACGAGGACTTTCTTGGTCACCTAACTTGGCCCGTATGTATGCTGCTATATTGTTGCTTATCCTCTGTACACCATACTAACTCTGACTGTGACTGGCCTTCTGACAATATAAAAACACTGGCTGTGGAGGTGAGTGTGGGAAGAGATGTGATGGTGTGTATTTCTGTGGCTAAACAAGCACAGTTATGTATTACTTATTTTATAGGAGACTTTCACAGTGAATTGTAAGTCATTTGTACACACAAGTAAGTCCCAGGAAAGCACCCAAAAAAAACCCAAAAATACATTTTTGAAAAATCAATATTATTAACACTATACTGGAATGGATAAAGTATTTTTCCACACTAATCCAGGGTTTCTTTCACAAAATAGTTTAATAATAAGATGAGAGATCTTGTGATATTGATTGTGGTGTTGCCTCAGTGCTGTCAGTAGTATGGCTGCCCCAAACATACTTGCAAGAACAAGAATGCAGATGACGCCCAGCCAACATGCACTGCACACACATATTCTTTCTGTACTAATTCAAGGGCGTAACAGAGGATCTGTGAATTGGTTGTGCTGATATATACATGTGGACTATTGGAAGGTGTGTCTGCTTCTGTTGAAATGAAGAAGTGTAATATATCATGATATACACATTATGGACAAAAGTATTGGGACACCCCTGTTTTTCAGGGTATGGGCTCAGCTCCAAACTACCAGTCAAGGGTAAACTTAATGCTTCAGCATACCTTTTGGAGAATGCCATGCTACCAACTTTGTGGACACAGTTTGGGGATGAACCTTTTTTATTCCAACATGAAAGTACACCAGTGCACAAAGCAAGGTTCTTAAAGACATGGATGGATGAGTTCGGTATGGAAAAACTGGACTGGCCTGCACAGAGCCCTGACCCTGGGAACACCACTGGGAAGAAAAGGAGCAGAGATTGCAAAATCTTGTGTAAAGCTTTTCAAGAAGAAAGCTCTTATAACTGCAAAGGGGAACTAACTCCATATTAAAGTGTATGTATTTGAATGTAATGTCATTAAGGTCTTTGTTGGTGTAATGATCAAGCATCCCAATACGTTTGTCCATACAGTGTATGAACCAGTTCTGTGAGAGACTTGTTAACTTGGTGGTCGACTATGAGTACAAAAGCTTGCAGGCTGTAAAAGCTGTGATTGGCTTGGCCACACCTGGCTGTCACCATGACACTCCTTGATGCTATGCTGAGAATGCAGCTTGCACTTGTGTTGCAGTATGAAGTGCCCCATGACACATTGTAGAACACAGCTATACATAAAACACAGAGTGTATGTGGTCCGCATATGACCTAAGAGTCGTATAGAACTCGGAGCAGTGGGGGTTGTGAGGGTGAGGGAGATATCCGAGCTGTCGATGTCATGTTGCAACACAGGAGCCTTCAGAAACTACTTTAGGAGACAGAGCTGTCACACAGCTTTAGTCCGACTCTCCCTCACACCACTGATGATGCATGATCCAGCCAGGAGAGAACTGTTCTTCACTGTCCTTCAGCTATCTCTCTCTCTCTCTCTCTCTCTCTCGCTTTCTTTATCCCCTCACACATACACACATGCATGTACACACTTAAACAAACAAAGACAGGCTGCGCGTTCAGCACATTCTATAGCGTCTCTTGACGCCTGAGACACAGTGGTACACAAATGTCATGTTTCATCCTGGAGCCATGCTTCTAAACTGGCCCCCAAAGCCATGCAGAGACAAAATCAGCTCAGACCAGCACACTGCTGGTTCTGCTGTTCACAGACAGACAAACAGCCAGACAGAAAACAGACATATCCTTTATAATGAGAAAACAGTGAAGTCTTCCAGCACCAAGCCAGGGAAGAGAAAGAGTGAATATATGGCATTTCATAATTTCTGCCCTCATTTCAGTTCTCCAGGAAGACAAGCAGCTATAGATTAAAGATTGATAAAATAGATGCTTTGCAGAATCAAGGTAGGATTTCAAAGCTCTCTAAAATTGTTTCATGCCATTGGGAATGTTCTTAAATTAACAATCTGAGGTGAGGAGGAGCGAGGGATGAGGGAGAAGGGAGTCCTGAGGGGTGGGAAAGTGATAGAACTGTTTGTTTTGGGATTAGGAGATTAGGCTGTAATTCCCACTCTTTGCTGGGTAGGCTAATTGAAAAGTGTGCCTGAACAGAGAATGAGAGAGAGAGAGAGAGAGTGAAAGATAGAGATTAGTCCAACACAAAACCTATATATTGTGCACAGGCAGAGGGACAGTGTGAGAATAGCACTGTGGTGGCGAGGAGGAGGAAGAGGGACTTAAATGCAGGAAACAATACTAACCATGGGTTCGGGTTTGGGTACTCTGCTCATCAAGCCATAAATATACATTATGATAATCTCTCTTTCACAATACGATGAATCCTTTTATCTCCGGGAATGCTCATCCACTCAGCAGGTTTGTCACAAACTGCCATCACAATAATCCACTCAGCTGGAGAGAAACTGAAGATATTCATAGATGCTGTAGATTTCTGTAAGGCTTACTGGGATGTGTTCCCTGTATTGTGTCTATTTAGGCACATATATACACATACACTTTATGTAATCAAAAACATACATGTACTTTCAAAAGCTTCTTTCCATGAAGACATGAAATACAAAAAATGTGTTTTATTTTTTTTTAAGTCAGTAACTGAGCTACTATTAACCTAATAGTAATTACTAACTCTGTATAAATCAATAGTTTTAAATTCTATTACTGAAGGTTTCTTAATTTATCTCATACTGCTCTGTAAATATATCCTAGCCTTTTCTTTCCATCAGTCCCAATAGCTTCTGATGTATGTAATAACATGTTCAGCTTGGGTGCACAGTGATGCAGTCATCGGCATCAAGAGAAAAGCTAACAGTTTTCAAATGCATTAATTTACAGAAATAGTTCTAGGTTGAACTATCATGCTGCACTCACACATGCACTGAGGGTTCAAGGAGCTACTACAGGACAAATTGCTGAAATTGTTAATGCTAGCTATAATAAAAACAGACCTTGCTGTGTATGGGACTGTGTAGTCACAGACCAGTCAGAGTGCCCATGCTGACCCCTGTTCACTGCGACTGCAGCAGACATATAAATATTACCTTGTTGAAGAATTATGTTTGGGATGCTCTACCCAAACACCGCTGCAGACCAATTACGCCCCTTCATGGCCACATTGTAACTTTCAGGGTTTAAAGGATCTACTGCATCATCTTGGTGCCAGATACCACAGCACACCTTCAGAGTTCTTGTGGACTCTGTTGCCTCAGAGCTAATTTGACAGGTGATCTTAATGTTGTGTTGTGTGTGTGTGTGTGTGTGTGTGTGTGTGTGTGTGTGTGTGTGTGTGTGTGTGTGTGTGTGTGTGTGTGTG
>JBBPDC010000149.1:11756787-11768248 GCA_037974485.1 Hemigrammopetersius urotaenia | reverse complement strand
CCTACTTCCTGTTTATATACTGTTCGTGACGTCATCTCCGAGACCTCGTGACGACACGTGACCTTGTGCGCGTGACACCCTTAGCAGTTCAGGCTATCAAAAATGATATATAGCAATTACCATGAAACTATTTTAATTGAATGTACGTGTCCATAAGGCATATAATATAACATATTATGTGTTAATCCAAATGTCTCCTTAACTAGTGAAAACAGTTGGCAAGAGTTTGCAGGGACAGATAGGAAGACCTTTAAAGAGGCTGGGTAATAAAGCAGGCAGACACCTAAGTAGACCTCCTTTTAATTAAGTTATTAAAAGGTGAGTTGCTCTTTCATGCTCTGTTACTTGTAAAGACTCAATAAAGGAAACACTAACCACAATAACCACACTGCAGCACCCAATCACAGTCCATAATCACCTACCAGCACTTAGACAAACGGCATAACCTAATACAGGCCAAGTAAAAAACATCAAGTTACTGACAGAGTGAATAGGATTGACAAATTAAAATCTCACTCGATGCTATGAGCAGTTAATGTAACAATATAAAAAACAGAAATGAACCACAAAGCCCCTGTGCCTGTATATTTCGGACAAGGTTTCCGTTTAGCTCTTATGTGCTGTATTATAATAATTTGTTGACCTTTGGAATTTTAAGAATTTTTATGAAAAAATGCACACTTGTGTGATAAATCAAATAGAATAACAATGTGCTTGCTTAAAAATAAAGTACATTGCTTAAATCCATGCAATGCAGAGTTTATGTGAATATAATGGTAATTACAGTTTTTCTAAATACGTACAAATCCAAACAACAGTCCTGTATGCAGAATGTGTTTGGGGCAAATGTTTTTGGGACAATGCAGAACAGACCAAGAACTGCTGTGAAAGAGCATGGAAAGAAAAAATTCTGCCATTGTTATGGGCAAGAAATTGATTCTCTATTCTGTATGTGTATCAGAAAAAACTTTCTTCTTGTGTCTTTGATATTGATTTTCCATTAGGCATCATGACAATATGGCTACTGTAAATAAACTTGTACTTTGTTAGTTTGGTTTAATGTCTAAATTTCTGTATGTAGGCTACAGCTTCCTGCTATTGATGCCCCCAGATATAAAATGGACTGGTAGACTCACCATTAAAGAGTTTTAAGGGTTTGAAGATGACAGGCTTTGAAAGAAATACCCTTAGGGCTTTTCCCTCCCTCGTTAATTTCTGTGAGCAAAGCTTTTTTCTGACGACCCAAGTGTTAGAGCGTGTTTCGGGTTTATTTGAGAGCCGCTTAAGGCATTGGTCACCACTTCTCCTATTGCTGAGTGTAGTCCCTACCTGCATCTAACATGCAACCCAGCCCCCATACCTACCACTAAAGCATCTGATTTCAGGACTTCTGAAAATGTTTATTAGTCGAAGCAGACGTAGAGGATTGTGATTGAAACTAGACTTCTCAAACTAGGACATGTGAATATTAATGTCTTATGGATCGCATTATTTGGTAACTTAACTAATGCCTCTGATTTAAAGGTCTAATGTGCATTTGCAGTAGTCTTCAAGTTGGTAGTCTTAATATAAGTGTGGACGTTCTGTGGCTGACTTAAAAATGACTGTGTTCAAAAGGCCTACTTGTGATGTCCAAGTTCACTGCTCTTAATGATTGAAATGAGATGTTTCTGCCACACCATTTGCAAAGCAGTGTATAAAAACTCACGGCCATGTAACTGTTGTATAATGAATGTGTCTAGGAACAACAGCAGCTCAGTCATGAAGCAGTAGACACAGACTCTTCAGTTCCATCACTTGCTAGAGAGTTCCAGACTGCCTCTGGACGCAACCCAAGCACAAGAACTGCGCATCATCACAACATAAGCCAAAAATCACTGTTGCACAACACCAAGACTCATATAGATGCAATGGTTAGATGTGCACATATTTTTGATCATATGGTGTAGCACCATAAACAGTTCTTTTGACTCTGCTGCGAGTCAAAAGAGCTAAAGGATAAATGTTGAAATACTCAGTTGCATCTTACATGGATTGATGATTCTTACTACCTCTGTAGTGTAGTTACACAGAGGCTGCTTTTTATGTATATTAAATCCCAGCAGGCTGTGGAACAAAGAGGCTGTCTTTTACTGGCTATTATATGGTCTCGGAACTGTTAACTCCACTTACCTGGAACTCAGGCGTCTGTGAATGTGTGTGTATGTATAAGTGTATATTTGTATGTATGGATGCCAGAAAGCGGGAGAGAAATCTCAAGCGTACGCATACAGTCGCTGTACATCAAAGTGTGTGTGTGTGTGTGTGTGTGTGTGTGTGTGTGTGTGTGTGTGTGTGTGTGTGTGTATGTGTGAAAAAGAGAGAGCGAGGGAGAGTAGATTTCATGGTCCTCTAGCAGTCTCTATGTTCTGTTTCCAGCAGGGAGAAAAATGGTCTCCTGGAGTTTAAAATTCACTCTGCCTGCCTCCCGTCCCTCCTTCCCATCATTATCACCATCTATCTATCTGCGTCACATTTATAGGCTGACACCAGTGTACTGATTACGCCGCAAACATCCTCAAATGCTGTTAATTGCAAATAAGAGCTTATTAAAGCTTATTCTCAACTAGTCATGCAGGCCTAAAACCACATCCAGGCCTCTGAAGCATCTCTGACAGCCAAACATTTTTACCAGAATCAGCAGACAACCGAGGCCCAACAGACTCTGACTGCAAACAACACTATTCATTACTTCTGGCGTATGTCGGTGTGTGTACGTGTGTGTGTGTATGTGTGTGTGTGTAGGTAAAGTTTATCATTGACAGGAACTCTCAGGCCATTTCCATCGTCAGATCCTCAGACATGATGTCGTGGGTTAAAGCGGCTTATACTAGGCCGGCTCCAGTCCTCGGAGGAAGCCTTGTCTACCTCATTACAGCCAATCTCGTCCACAGGCTGGCAGTGTGACAGCAGCATAGCTCAAGCCGCTCAGGTCCAGCTTGCAGCATGAAGGAGAAAGAACACAGCAGTAGTGAAACAGAAGCCTAGTGTATGTTCATTCTGTCCTGTTCTCTGGGCTGATAGAGCTGCTGCTGAATTGCTCTGTACTGCTGGGAGTGAGGACTCTTTTAGGTAATGAGTAGAAGCAGAAGTGCAAGCAGAAGTCTTTTTTTTGCACCACCATTTGATGCATTTTCGTTATGGGTTTTGGGAAGAAATTATATTTGTTTCATGCTTTAACCATTTGAGTCAGTGTTCAATGGCCCAGTTTTGTTACTTGAGACCATTTTATTATTTGGCTCAACTGCCAAAACAAGAGCGCAGCCTTCAGATTACGAATAATTAACTAAAACAAGTGATTAAAAGGCAAATTAAAAAGGCACAGAGTGTAAATGAGTTTTTGTTTACTTTCATATTTTTTTTGAAGATTATTAAAGAGTGTTTTTAATAAAGCAGTGACTGCATCGATCATGAATTTTTATGACCCATTCAGAGTCTGACTTTTTTTTTTACAGTTCAACTGGATGTGAATGATTTGTATTAGATCCGAAGCTCAAATTTTGGGTCACATGAACACATGAAACACGCAATGTTATGGTCTGGCCAGCGGCCATAGTTGAGCCGCTGCTTTTTTGTTTGTTTGTTTTCCGGGACCCTTATTTTGAAGTACAGTACAATTTTATTTATTTTTTTATTTTATTTAAGTTTATTTAAGTGTTTTCCTGTTTGTGCTCATGTCACATGTGTTTACTTTCCACCTGTTCTGTGTCTGCGTCCTGTTTGCATGTCCACCTGTTTTGTATTCTGTTTCATTGATTGCGTGTTCTTATTGGTTCCTGTTTCAGTCTTGTTGTGTACTTAAGTTCTGTTCTGTGTTTCTGTCTTTATGAGCCCATCGCCTAACTTTAGGTCATCTGCTTTTGTTTTTCTCATGGCCCTCGTGCCCTTTATTTTGCCCGTGTGCGAATAAAGCACCCCTGAGAATGGATCTCTGTCTGCCTGCTCGTGACACGCAAGCGTATTTTGCAGTAAATAACATTATTTTTCTACAAGAAATCAGTTGCCTATTTGCATCAAACGAATCAAGTAAAGTGTAAAGTAGGAGGCAACTGGCTTTTTAGCACAATGAGTCATGCATAATTCAGATAGATGCATGCATTCAAATATGGTGTGAGTACTCTTACCTGCTTCAAGTTATTTACATCATAAAATGGCAGCACATATTTAAAATAATAAATTGCCACAAAAATCTGCAGCTTTCTATTTTAATCAAGTAATTCTAATGGAAACCACTCCAGTTTCCATCTGATATCACATGTATTTTTATAGCGTAACATACAGTGGAGGAAATAATTATTTGACCCTTCGCTGATTTTGTAAGTTTGTCCAATGACAAAGAAATGAAAAGTCTCTGTCACGGGCGTGGCGGTTGTCACGTCGCCGTGCTTTACCCCAATGATCACACCACAGCAGGCAGGCATCCATAACTGTGATCTCTTTATTTTTGAACATAAACCTGGCTCAGGGGCCGATACAAGAAAACAGAAATGTGATGGGATGCTAAACGAGGTGATGGACCGACGCAGAGGTCCACATGAACTAAACTTAAATACATGAACAGACACTGACATAAACCAATCAATAAACACAATCACTTAAACTAAACACAAGACAGCTGAAACCAAGAAACAAACATTCAAAATAAAAGCCCCCAAAACAAAAACAAAACAGTGGCCCCTACCGGCCACTGGCCGAGACATGACAGTATCAAAATTCCTCCTAAAGTGTGCGCAAACTTGGTCATCAATTACAAGAAACATTTGACCTCTGTGCTTGCAAACAAGGGTTTTGCCAAGTATTAAGTCTTTTTTTGTTAGAGCGTTCAAATACTTATTTCACTCAATGAAAAGCAAATCAGTTTCTATCTTTTATTTAAAGTTATTTTTCAATTTTCCTTTTGATGTGCTATCCGTCACTGTTAAAATAAACCTACCATTAAAATGATACGGTTCTGAGACTTTCCATTTCTTTGTCATTGGACAAACTTACAAAATCAGCGAGGGGTCAGATTATTACTTCCTCCACTGTAAATGATTCACAGATATATCAGTATTGGCTCTGAAACTAGCCTTACAAATGGATTGAATGTCAGTCAGATGTAACTGATCCACATTTGAGGATATTTTTATTTTTTTAGTCTCGCTTGTTCTAAAATCATAATAATGTAACTTTATGAAAATTCTAGAATCATATTATTGAAAATGTTTCACTATGGTACATTAGTGACTGTTATATCTTTGTTTATGTCATTTCATAAGATAAGATCCCTTACGATGGTTTTTCCCTTTCCTATGGTTTTTATGCAGTAACCATAGTACCATGGGTAACCCATGGTACTTTGGTACTACCCATAGTTTTACTATGGTTTATCCATAGCACTTCAGGGTAGCTGTGGTACTACCATAGTTTACAAATACATATACCACTTCATAGTTACCCAAAACATGAAAACCATGGTTATTTAATCATGGTTAATATTCCTTTATTGTCATTGTACTGAAGCAGGATGCTACACATACAACGAAACTGTACAAACCCTGAGTGCCTTAACAAATGACTGGTATCAGATCATACTTAGTAAGGAGAGAAACCTAAAATTTACAAAAAACCTAACTGTATTCCATTCACAATTTTTGTCTCAAAACCTCATATTGAAAACACCCCTAATAAGTAATAAGTGTCCCTGAAGATACTAGTTGATTGTCTCTGAATAGTATACTTACAAACGTGGACAGTATGGCAGTTTTCCACCGGCATCACAAACGAATATTTTTCCATTACAAATAAAGCGACCCCTACCCAAGCTGCTTGATGGCAGGGCTGAAAGTGAGTTGCAGCATCTATTAGCACTATTATTTATTTGGGCTGATGATAAACTACAGTGCGAGTTTCCTATGATGCTAACAAATTTATTTTTGACACTGTGAGAACCGTGCAGGTGTAACTGGCCATTGCTGACAAGTTAGCTGGGTTAAGTTATTCTTGCATTGCTAATCCATCCATCTATCTTCTACCCCTTTGTCCTGGACACCCTGGACAGTCACCAGAACGTCATAGGGCCACATACAGAGACCATTCACCATTGTGAATGACCATTCACAAAATCATTCACCATTGTGCAGCCCGGGTTTGGGGTCCACTGCCTTAGAGAACAGGAAGTTCTGCATTATGACACAACAATTAACCTCAGACACTTCGCTTCACCTAACAATGGAATTCTAGAACGTAAGTATTAGGGATAAAAACCAAACCGTTTGACCGAAACCGAAACGGAAATATTAATATTAGTAATAATATCTGTTACAAACCTATGAAAATATTTAGATAGCATTAAAAATTCACAATATAAAATAAAATTTGAAATAAAATATTTTACTTGGCCCCACTCATGAATAGCCTAAAAGCAGGATAGCTGAAATATTACACAATAAATATCATTAATTGCTCTCATTAATATCTTCTCTCATTCTTGCCTTTTCAAAAACATCCACCACAGAGTGGGTGGACTTGAATGGTGTCTTCTGTGATTCACACTGCGATGGCGATTGGGATGTTTTGATTTTATATTATAAATGAATCCTCACGTTGATAAAGTCTTTGTGGATTGCATGGGGATCTCTGGTCCTCGAGGGCCATGGTCCAGCACATTTCGGTGATTTCCCTGCTCAGAAACACCTGGTTCACCTCACCAAATAATTGTCAGGTTTTGTGAATGTGTTTGATGAGAACTACCATCAAACTGTGCTGGACACTGGCCTTCCAGGACTGGAGCTGCTCACCCCTGCTCAAATCCAATCTGTGTGCAGGTCGCGGTTGTTGATTGCGTCCTCACTGTTTTGTTAGTACCTATTTATAGAAGGATGGGGGACTCCTATGTCTTGGCACAGGTTTAAAACACCAAGGTTAAATGTTCTGCATGGTGAGCACACTGATCCTCACAGCATGCTGGTGGAGATGAAAACACAAACAACAATATTGATTTAGAGTAGAAAAAAACTGAGAACTCTTCAGCACTGAAAAGAAGCATCTCATCAGTCTTGTGATGTGCTGAAAGATGTAATTATGATTGCAACACAAGCTAATTATATATCTCCTCAGTTTAGTACAGCACTGGTTTGTGGAGGTGTAAGCATGTGTTACACACATAAAGCATAAGTTGATGTTGTTCCTCACAGGTCTGCGGAAGCTACTCCTTAATTGGAATGAACATACCTTCTCTCACTGCTATTAAATGGAACTCGTGATCACAGCTTAGACAGACTGATTTAATTAGTACATCAGACACGTACTAAAGAGTCAATAAACTGCTTCCGCAGTTCATTTTTATTATTTCTATTATTATTCATATTGTTATTTTAAATGTTCATTGCCTGTTTCCCTTTCAATAGTTTGATTGTAGTCACCTGACCTGCACAACAGAGACTTTAAAAGTGGCATGTGAACTCCAAAAGCTTACTAAAAGCTTGTCGGATTAAGAGACGTGAGCCATATGAGTGGTGCTGACGTTCTCGGAGGTGTTTTAAAAATAGGATCAGGAAAAAATCCAGACTTCTAAAACACACAGACAGGCTTCAGTGGAGGTGGTAATATTATGGTATACAGATTAAGCAGGGATGCACCTGCATTAAGGGAATGGTATCTGCACTGGCAGACCTCAAAATGATCAGCAATGAACAGGTTTTTAGACTTTACTGTAATTCAGAAGAATAGAAAGTTTAGGTTTATCTGCATGTCACTATTTTCGCCATATTTCCCATATGTCTAAGTGTAAGATATAGACATATGTATATGAAATCCAGAGAGAGAGAGACAAATAGAGAGAGGGAGAGGGACCAAGTATAAATGGTAACAAGTATAATTTCACTGGAGTCATTATGCAGAGCAAACACCATCACTACCTCAGCAGGCAACCTCAAATTACACAAGAGAAGGTCAAGCACCCATAGCCTTCTTTCGATGTGTGTGTGTGTATGTGTGTGTGTGTGTGTGTGTGTGTGTGTGTGTTTGTGTGTGAGAGAGAGTGAGTGTGTATGCATTGTGTAAGTCACGTGCGTAATTTCCACCACTAATGATGACGTCCATACAAAGTGACATCTGTTGATGCAGAATGGCAGTCTCCCTAGTCAGAGCCTACTGAGTAACGGGTCAGTTTCTTTCCTGCTGCGCGCGCGCACACACACACACACACACACACACACACACACACAAACACACACACAAACATACACACACGCCACACATTAAAAACTGAAGCTCTGAAGTTGTGTTCCCCTTAAATGTATGAGTCTTTGACCAATTGTGTGTAAACATTGTTTGTGGCATTGAAAATTTTGCAATAAGTGTACCATTTTTTTCAGGGATAAGAGAGCGGCTATGTTATGGATATATTAGGTTAGTATGCTGCTCCTCTGCAAATTCATGGATTTCACAAAGTTATATACGTTCTATCTGCCAAAACTGAAGCTAATATTATTTGAAAATGATGATCAGCTGTTGAGTCAATTTTATTTTTAAATTAGTGTAAATAATCACAGAATGATTTTTATTGTCCTTGTTGTTTCAAAAGAATTGTTTTAAATCTGAAAATATGGTTATAGTTTTAAAACCCTGGAAGAACCACTTTTTACATTCAAAAAATGGCATTTCAGTCCACTGTCTGTAAAGAAGCTGGAAAACCATAAAAATGCATAGAACTGTTTGAACGCTTAAATGACTCATTGCCTGGTTGACTGATTCTTCTCTATGATGGATGAACTGTTGTAATGGTTATTTAAAGGACATTTTTAAAGCATTGATATTGATTTTTGTGGCTTGTGTAAGTATGTGGGTGTGGGTATGTGTCGGGATATGGGGTGGGGGTGTTTCTGTGTGTATCTGAGTGTGATTACTTTAATCTGACATGGCCACCATAAAACAGCACTTTAGTGCTACATACCCACAGCTACAGCTTAACAAAACTACTTCCTCTCTTTAGCAAAAGGAGAGGAGGGTCAGGCTGGAGTGAACAGGTCTCTCTTGCAGGGTAATTAGCTGTACAACTTGTGTAATAGAATTAGCACGGCCTACCCTGTTCTACAATCAGTGAGTGTTTTTTGTTGCTAATTATCTCCGCATGGTTCACACACACATACACAGACACACACACCCGACCTCTGCTCCTACCATACGGTACAATGGAGTTCAAACAACACTGAGTTCCTCGCTGCTCTCAGTCGCTTCTGTATTGATACGCTATAAATGAAACACCCCTCTGAAGAACAAAAAGAGCTTCTCAAAGCACACGCACACACACACACATGCTCATGCACTCCTAAGCTGATAATTCAAGCTGGTGTGTAAACGGCCACCTCCAACAGCACAGTAGCGAGAGCAAGCATGGCTAATGATCAAGCTGTTTGTTTGATACGCTCATGACTTGCCTTAGTTTCTTATAAAACCATTACTGGCTGTTAGAATGTACTGTTAGAATACTCATATACTATATATATATTCACATACTTTTGCATATTGTCATTATTAAAAGTTATGTAATGATGATACAGGCAATGGAAGTCCAGTTCAGCCTCAATTATTTTTTGTAGTTGTTGTTTTTGGTGGTCTACACACTGTGCCCCTTTACTCTAATGTAAAGGACGGATTTGCTCTAGCTGCAGTTTGCTCTAGAGTTTGAAATATTTGTCTAAACCCACCATGGGAGTGTGTCCCATCAGGTTATATTTCTTCTCTGTTTTATATTTTATAACTCTTTTCATGACCTTTTCCAGTTTTTGGTCTGGTTGAAGTCACACATTTCTGTTATTGTCTAAATTTAGCACTTAGATTAATATATATACATAAATGAAAAAAAGAAGCGTAACTGCTCCAGTTTGTACATACTGCCCATCACACAGCGGGGTTTTGATGAGGAATTGTCATAGATCATGTATATCTACAGTAGTCTCCTGTCTGAGCAATTGTTTGTAGATCTGTAGTCAGTAGATCTAACAAAACAAGCATGTTTTATCTTTAGTGATTTTCATATTTTAGCATTATGAGATTAATAAAAGCAGACCCTCAGTTGCCTCATGTGGGGAGTGTATTTCAGCCTGAGACCATTAGATGAACTGCATATTTCAGATACACTACACAGACAAAAATTGGGATGCCTGGCCATTACACCAACAGGGATTTTAATGACATTGCATTCAAATACATAGACTTCAATATGGTGCTGTTCCCCCCTTTACTGCTACAACAGCTTCCAATCTTCTGGGAAGGCTTTCCTCAAGATTTTAAGGTTTCTGTGGGAATTTGTGCCCATTCAGATGTTGGATGAGAAGGCCTGGTTTACAATCTCTGTTCCAGTTCATCCCAAAGTGTTGGATGGGGTTGAGGTCAGAGGTCTGTTTGGGCCAGTCAAGTTCTTCCACACCAAACTCATCCAATCATCCAGTTTTTATGGAGCTTGCGTTGTCCACTGGGTTGCAGTCATATTGGAATAGAAAAGGTACTTCCCCAAACTGTGTCCAGAAAGTTGTAAGCAAGGCATTGTCCAAAATGTCTTGGTCTGCTGAATCATTAAGATTGCTCTGGAAGTAAAAGGGCTAGCCCAAAGCCTGAAAAACTGGTGTGTCCCAGTACCTTTGTATAGTATATAGTATATTTATTAATAATGATAACATGTTTAAATGACTTTATGCTGACTACAACATCCTGACATGTGATCTCCCATTTCATTCTGATGTGGGCTATCAGCACCACACACATAAGAACAGTGCATGGGATATTTCTCCTGACTAATGTCAGGCTTCCTTTGGGGAAAGCAGTTTTGCAAGGACATCCCTGTGTGCTTAAAAGTCCTGCTATTTTCAAACTGTTAAATGGGATTTCAGTGTTGTGGCTGTTGTCAGACTTCTCCATGCAGTTTTGCTTCCATGACTTTTGTTCTCGTGGGAATCGGGGGGGGGGGGGGGGGGTTCAACCCCATTCTTTTTGACCAAGTTTCACAGTCAAATGCCCCAAAAAGAATATCTGTTACTGCTTTGGAGGCTCAAGGCACCCAATTAAACGTTCAGTGGCTGTTTAGTGACTCATTATATCTGTATGATATAATAATGAAGGAACAATATGCTGTGCAGCCCTAGTTTAATGGGCTGAAACTTTTTCCGTTGTTTTGGTTGTTTGGAAACTTTCTCACATAGTTTTTAAAAAAGTCTTCATATTAACTTCAGTTATACCTTTTTTAAAATTTTCAGAGACCTTTTGGCCAGACTCAGATACACAACTGTTTTGCTCTCAGCAAGAGAGCGCATTTAGATGAGACAGAAAACTGTGACTTGCAAGATTTTCTTCTTCTCTCTCTCTCTCTGTGTGTGTGTGTGCCGCCGGTACGCGCACACACACACACACACACACACACACACACACACACACACACACACAC
>JBBPDC010000149.1:11731644-11743110 GCA_037974485.1 Hemigrammopetersius urotaenia | reverse complement strand
ACACACACACACACATACACACACACACACACACACACACACTCACACACACACAAAGAATGGCTATGACAGGAAAACAACAGTAATGTGACAGAACATGTAATGCTTATAGAGAACAATGGGCAGGACGCCAGATTTAGTGTCTGGAATTTTGAAACAAACACACACGCGCACACGCGCACACACACTATGGACACTTTTATGCTCTTACAGGAAAATAACTTGACCTACATAGTCGACCCATTTTACCAGTCACTTTCTGGGTGACCATGGACCGTAGGACTACAACGTTAATGAGGACCTACCCACTTACCACACACACACACACACATACACACGCACACACAGACCAATGATGTCTGTGCCCTACAGGATCTATCTTCTAAGATCTGAGCACTTAGAGACCAAACCTACTTAACTAACTGTCTGTAGACTGCTCATTAGTGACTCCATCCCAGGCTCATTATCCAAAGTTCTGCCAATCCATCTGTCAATCCTCATCAAAAAGAAGGAGCCTGCACTTTCCAAAAGCATCATAATGTCAAGACCCACTCAGTTATGGAAAGTATTTATTTCTTCTACACTCTCAATCCCAAGTCAGTGTCAGCTGAGGCTGAATGGCTAAATATATTCCTGACACTTCAGGGCCATTTAGAAGCTGAATCATTTATACCACGTTTACGTGTGCAGTCAGTAGCTGATTGATTAAAGACAAAGACATTTGGTCATAGACATATAAACGATGTAGGGAGGGCTTTATTTCAAACACTTTCTTTATTGCTGCATCGGTGTCTAGGTTTTGCAATCATAGAGCAAGATCTTACTGAGTATATCATCGCTCCACTTGAGCTATCTGCTATCTGTCTACTCCATCTGCTTATCTGATTGTCCACCCTTGTGAGTCTGTAGTGGATATACTTAAAAGAATACACTTTCTAGCCATTCATTAAAACTTTGTCAGAAAGGTTTTCAGTGACATTAAACTGATAATTTGGTACAAAAATACTATTTTCCACTATTTGTAAATGCTCCTTATCCCAAAAGTAGCATGTTTGACTTCCAAATTTTGCTTCTTTCATTTTGTACTGCCAAGTACAAAAAGAAAAGGTGTCTGCTACTACCATTTTGTGCCATGTGATATATGGCTGTCCACTTATTGTAGATAACAATATAGTATACAAGGTCAGAAAGCAAATAATCAAAACACAGTTTGAGGCAAGTGTGTAATGATTTGCATATTGCGTTAGCACAAAGCTTTAAGTGTCTATTCTTTGTTGGCTACATTAGGCTCATGCATGCAAAGTCAAGTGGCCCATTATAGTCCCGCTTGAACACACCACAGCACACAGCACACAGCGTGCGCAACGTGAACAACGTGAACATTTTTCTCCGCATTTAACCCATTCACCAAGTGAAGTGGTGGAGTGACACCACGAGAAGTGGCCAGGGAGCAGTGTGTGGGGACGGTACCTTGCTCAAGGGTACCATTAGCAGTCCTAGGATTTGAACCCACAACTCTCTGATCATAGGGGCAACCAATAACCACCAGCTGCCCCTAAGCATGCTGAGCCCACAAAACCACTGCTGTGACCCAGGTTTTGAACTGGGGTTGCTGCGGCTACAATGCAGAGTACAATCCACTATACAATCACGGCAGGCAATAACTCACCCTACCGTAGTAAATTAAATAGGCAACTTCTGATTGGCTATTTTGAGTCATGGGGAAAGTACACTGAGTACATTTTTGGTCAAACTATTACTTTAGCCACCACACTGCTGTTTTTGCTTCTCATTTCCAGGCTGAAAGTATCTGCTGTCAGCCATTTGGTTGGCTGGAGCTCATTGTTGCTTCCCTGAAGAGACTGATACCTTTTTTCAGTACATTTCTAATAGATTTGTCTTCTACAATGGAGCCAGTACTGTGGAGGGATTCTCACCTTTTCTTGGTAGACATTGATAACTGGTGACTGCATGGAGCCTCAAACTATGAAGTACATTTCTGGCTGCTTGCAATTTCTTTGTAAGAACTGATGAATGTGGCTCACACTGTCAATGATCTGCGTGAAGTCAAATGTCTTTTGGTGTTATAAGTGCATATCTTTTTTTTGTCCAGTTTTGTCACCTCTTTTGTCAGCTCCTTCCACCGGCTAGGACACCCCATCATGCGATCCCATCAACACTTGGGAGGGTGCTCAGTCTGTGTTCCAATTATCCAATTGAAGAGGCATGAATCTGTGTTTTTCAATAAATGTAACACAGATCTGATGATGAATACACAAATATCATCTTTTCAAATTAAACAAGTCACTTTCATATGTGGACCTAGATTAGATAGATATCCAAATCGAATCCACAGAATGGGCAGATTCAAATTTGTGTTTTTTTTCCTTGGATAGATTATGTCATTATTCACTGTTTGCACCATGGCAGTAGTAGCTAACTTGAAGTTTCAACTTAGAAATCTTTCACACGCATGGCCTGTTTTCCTCATTTTCCTCTAATCACAAACAGCTGAGAGCTTTTTAGAGCTAATGATCTTGAGCTGCTGGTTCGATGATTTGTTGTTGCTGTTGTTGTTGACTCTCGTGGCTCATTCACATGATGCTGTTGATGAGGATGTTCACATGTGGGTCACTTCAGAGCACCAGCTTGCTCAGACTGAAGATAGAAGATCAAACATTTGAAAATGAGCAATACGGCAATTAAGCTTATTAGCTTATAAGCTTATAACCTATCCAAATAACTCTTTGTGGCACCTTTTGTTTTTAAGAGTGTAATAAGTGAATGTTTACTGTGATTATAAACTTAATTGCACTGTAATAATTAAAGCATTAGTTGAAGCAGAAGTAATTGGACTTATCTTTTTTCCTTTGGTGTCTACAATAAATGAGATATACCAAATTGGACTGCAGAGAATGCATTTTCTCCTGTTCACACAGGCAGAACGCAGGTCTGAAGGCGAGGATAGTGATTGATCTATCTGTTGGCCTGTTCTAGGCTTTTGTTTGGACTCTTCCAAGTGCAGACGAAAGAGCGGAATCAGGATTCCGCAACTTTTCTTCTTGCTCTAATGAGCTCCTTCGTGTTACAGCCCATTTCTTTTCCCTCATTCAGGAATCAGATATTCAGAGGAGCTCTCTTTATTCTGCATGAGGGAGCACTTATTGTTTTAGTTTGTCATGCTGGTAATTGGTCTTGGTGATTTGCATCAATGTGTTTTTCACCAGACTTAAAATACTAAAGAAATTTAAACTAAGAATTGCCATCGCAGCATTTGTTGTGAGTTTTTTCACACCATCAACTGTGTAAAGCATCAGGGTTCCACTATCAGTGTAAATACAGCAATAAATAATTGTGCAATTTTAGCAGCAATACAGAACAGTATTTTTACGTTTTAAACAGAGTATGCAGTATTTAAAACAGAGTATTTTTAACAGGTAAATATCACAGACCCTCATGACTCCCACATAAAGACTGGCACAGTCACAGACTTCCATTATGCCAGAACTTTATTTAAATAAACAAAACAAAAAGCATGATGGCCAGAACCAAACAGAACCACACAGGGTGGACTGACAACTACCTTCGACCCCGAATGAACTTATATACACAAAGCCCTTCCTCAGCACACCGGCAACTGAAACAAATAATGACCTTAACTCATACCTGGTGAGCTCAGGAAATATATAACAGAATCCTGTTCCAAAGTTACTGTCTCTAGACCTGACAGTAATTGAGTCTGAGTTGTTCAAGGCTGGGAGAGGGGAAGTGTGTGGTGGTGTGTGTGTGTGTGTGTGTGTGTGTGTTGTACTTCAGTTCCAGTTGAGGAGTCCGATGGCCTGAGGGAGGAAACTGCTCCCTATTCTGGTAGTGGAGGCCCATATGCTATGGAACCTTTTTCTAGATGAGAGGAGGGAAAAGAGAGTGTGTGAGGGGTGAGTGGGGTTATCCACTATGTTGGTGGCTTTGCGGATGCAGTGTGTGATGTAAATGTCAGTGACAGAGAGGAGAGAGAACCCAGTGATCTTCTCAGCTGTTCTCACAACCCTCTGTTGGGTCTTGCAGTCCGAAATGTTGCGATTCCCGTACCAGGCTGTGATGCAGCTACAGAGAATACTCTCTATGGTCCCTCTGTAGAACATGGTGAGAATTGGGGGTGGAAGGTACGCTTTCCTCAGTCTCCAAAGGAAGTAGAAGCGCTGCTGGGCTTTCTTGGTAATGGAGCTGGTGTTGAGGGTCCACGTGAGGTCCTCCGTGATGTGAACACCAAGAAATTTGACGGTCTCCACCAAGGAGCCACCGGGGAGTGATCACATTGTGCCCTCCTGAAGTCAACAACCATCTCTTTTGTTTTATCCACATTCAGGAACAGGTTGTTGGCTTTGCACCGGTCCATCAGCTGTTGTACCTCCTTTCTGTATGCTGGCTCATCATTACTCCTGATCACCCCCACCACAGTTGTGTCATCAGTGAACTTGATGATGTGGTTCGAGCTGTGCATTGCTGCAGCAGCGTGAACAGTAGAGGGCTGAGCGAACAGACCTGGGCGGCCCCCTTGTTCAGCATGGTGGGTGGGTTCACCCATGTAACTAGTTATATCTCTATCTATTAATTAAAGCTATGTCTTATTATAGCCCAAGAGTGTCTTTTTTGTGTTGAATCTAGAACATTCTATCTCTACTAGTCATGGACCACCACAGGCAGAGCAAATGCAGTACCCCCATCTTTTTGTTTTGTTATTTATTATTTATTTTTGGAAGAAAATGTCAAAATATGTTTTCTTTGAATGTGTGAATTAGGTGGCATGCTGACCCGAAGCTAATCACACTGTGATACTGAGAGTACATTTTAGCACTGCAGGGGACACATGATTGTCTGTATGTACACACACACACACACACACACATGCACGCACACTATATTAGCACACCCTAGAGTGAAATGGGGTTTATATTCAGGTCTAATTGAGGGGAAGAACTCAAGTGCTGTTAGATCTGTGTTCCCTGGGGCTAGAGAATGAGAAAGTGCTAATCATCATCATCTTCATCATCATCATCATCTTCATCATCGTCATATCAGAGACAAAGGCACAGACTTCAACTATCACATTTGTACAATACACCCATATGAGCAAACAGATATATATGTTATCAGTGTGCATTCATTTCATCTTGCGAGTGTGTGTGAGTTTGATGGTATTTGTGAAGAGGCGTGAAAGGTATTGGAACCAATCTAGGTGACAAACCAAATGATTTCCCGTAATTGCTTTCAGCGGTGCTGCTTTGAAGCGGTGGGAGTATTATGCTGGGGCTTTTAGGCTCACTGCCTCGCAGCCATGAACCACTTCAACAAATCGGTTTATACAGGAATAATCTGATTATCGAATATGCTATCGATCAGGGTGATCTTCCTCACTGGATTGCCCTCCTTTTGTCATGAGGCATTTTGCTGTGGAGGTGACATAGCTACTTCACTCATGTGTTTATCTCAGACAAGGGGCAAGATCCCTACAGAGCTCTTAACACTCCTCCTCCTCTCCACCTCTGTTATCCTGTCGTTCTCTCCTTCCTGCACTTGTTAGCCTGCTCCTCTAAGCCCACCGCTCCACTCCCACTGCACACAACTGTGACTCACTCACTGTCTGTCAGTTGCTGCAGTGGTGTTAGTGTATGTGAGTGTGTGTAGCTGTGAAAAAGCTATTGCATGCTGGTAACAAAGCCTACAGTATCCTGAATCAGCCTACTTTTATATTAAGACAAGGCTAAGAGTCAAGAAACTGAAATAGTCTGCCCAGTACAAAAGTGCTACTATCTTTACGAGTAGAACACACTTCTGATTGCACCAAATAAATAGTTCTATTAAATCATTCTGTAGAGGCTGAATCAAAAATCTGGCAACAAACAAAATAACAAGCGATCATCTACTGGCCTGTTCTTACCGGCAACGCATTCATTAAGGTGGTTGAGCTTAATCTCTGTGGACAGGCAGTCCATGCTATTAAACCTTTCAAACACCAGAATTCTCTGCAATCATAACCCCTCCTCAAATAAAAAAGCCTGGAGAGACTTTTCTGTACAACCACTACATATCAAGACAATAACAATAAAACATGATGATATTTTTACCTATTTTGATGTGCTGTGATGTAATATGGTCACTTTATGTACAAAGTTGCAAAATTTTGGAATGTTTTATTATATTCTGAACTTAATAACATACAAGTCACACTATTTGCCTATTTAGCTAATTCAGTCTATATTAAATGGAATAAAATATATAAAAATCCTTTTACAAAGTAAACAGTTCAACTTATGGAGTTGCAGCTAGTAGATAACAACATTCAGGTTTTCTATAAAGATCTTATGAATAGCCAATAAGTATTAAAATTTTCCCAAACATTTATAAATAAACACTGCCAGTATGTTGCACAAAGAGTGTCTTACTGTTGCTTGTATTTCTTTTAAGGAATTGCTCAAATACTTGTTTAAGAGGTGGGGACAAAGTAACAAGTAAATCTCAAGACTTGAGACTTAAATCCTAAGGCAGGTCCCAAGGCAATACAGACAAGAATCAAGTTGAGTCCTGTGTCAATACAGGCAAGTCTAAATTGAGACAGAGGCAAAAGTCACATGTAGTCCAGGGTCACTGCAGACAAGTCTCAAGTTGAGTTTTTTTTTTCTCTTACTCAGCTGCCTTGCAAATGGGTGACATCTTCAGTGTACTCTGATTAAAGGTTGATTGCCAGAGTCCTGTGTCACTTCAGGTAAATCTAAAGTCAAGTGCCTAGTTAGAGCAGGAAAGTCTGAATATACACCAGGATCTGAAATCTGTGGACTTGGTTAGTCCAGTTTCCCAGAATGTATTTCAGTCAAATTAGTGAAAGTGGCGGCAGAGGAACTACCACATAAGAAAGTGTTAAGTGAGCACCACTTGATCCACCCTTCTTGTTTTCTGAGTTTTCTGAAGAAGTTTTTTGAACTCCTCACAAATAACCATGAGCTCCCACAATTATATGCTACATGTTTAGTAAAGTGAAAATGTTCTACTCTTTAAATTCAGCTGAAACACTTGACAGATACTGTTCTTAGGTCACAAGAAAAAAATAAAACACAATTGAACAAAATCTGAGACATACAACAACTCTACTCTAGGTTTCTATTCGATTTGAAGTGGAAATACTCTTCTGTGACTTAAGAGTAATCCAGTTTGTCTTTTTCTCATGTAGTTACTGAGTAATATGCTTCAGCATCTGAATTTGTAAGGGTTCAAAGTCATAATAGATTGAGCGAACATAGAAAACCAAGAACACAAGAATGAAGCCAAAATAATTTCCTATAATAAGACAATATACAAATAATTACAATGACAGAAGCATAGAAAGTGTAATGAATGAGTGAGCTCTGTAGTATCTTGCCAGGTCGCATATGGCAGGTCCCTCCTTCATCTTGTTTTGTCTTTTAAAGCTTCTAATTATTTTGGGTTTTTTTGTAACTATTTTCACTGATTTTTTCTTTACTTGACCGATTCCTTGTTTTAGTCTCTATTTGTTCAGTGTCTCATTATTCTGAAATTATTTTTACCCAATTTTTTAAAGGACCTGTTTTTGATCCCTTTTCAATCCCTTTATTCCTTCTTCTTATCCCTTTGTCAGCTCACTCATGCAAAATCACTAAAACTGGATTTTCCTAGTTCATTTTATCTAGTTTTTTTAAAGCTTAAGGGACCAGAAGCATAATCCAGTCTTTGGGATGAGTTTGGTTGTTCATTGTTCACTTTAAACATAGATGTGATAAGTGGCGGCATACTGCCAATCAGTGCCTTAAGCTTCCTTCACGTTGAACATAGAAAATTCACTGATGTGCTTTGAGGCACTTTGTTTTGAGTGGCAATCCTGATGGAGACAGAATCTGTCAAGGCGTGTGAATGGGGTCATCTGTAGTTCAAATGTTTCCAAATTTTGCACTATACCCTACAGGCAAAACTAGAACAGTGGGGGTCTCTGGTTCCTCCATCCTGTGTAGAATTTCTGATTACTAATATTAAAGAACAATGTGTAATGACAGTAGGCTAGGCCTTTATGCTCTTTTTTTATGTGTGTAGTCTTCAGAGGCTCATAAGACGACCCCTAATTCGACTGAGAGTGCTGCCCACTTTTATGGACAATGGGCAAGCCACAAATGGTGTGAAAAGCAGCTTTCCTAATAAACAGAAAATAATGTTTGCACAAAAATATAAGCCCACCCAGCTACAGCATCTACACGAGTGCTGGCACTGATGATAAATTTGAGGGCAAAGTGAAAAGCTGAATGCAGGGATTTAAGGGTGTTAACTGAAGCATCACCATAATCAAGAACTCAAAACTTCTTTCCCTGCTGTACTTAAGGGAACACATTCTATTCACACAAAGGCATATTAAATATTTATATGATAGGAAACCTATATGATATATTAAATATTTATGCCTTTGTAGAGTATTAGTCCTTAAGTCATACCACACACTTTGTTTTGTTTCTTTCATCTTTTACTTGTGTATAAGTAAAAGTAGTGACGCTCTGCTCATTCGGTATCATGGCGCTGGGTCGGAAGGCAGCTCGTTGTTGCAGCAGGATGAAAGCAGCAGGAGGAGGCAGAAAAGAGGGCACTATTTCAGGTGGCAGTCGGCAGAGATTCACAGTCCTTTAAATGGGCCACATTACCCACTTTGCTTTTTCTTGTTTTTCATTTGATCCCCCCCTCTAAAATCCAGATATAATATTTCTGAGGTTTTAAGCACCCAAAAATCCTTTTGTATCATTTTTCTTTTCAAGACCATTTTCCATTATTCCATTGTTTTGTTAGTCTTTAGGAATGATATGTGTAGATGATCATTGGCTTCTCTGTATTGTGCCTCCAAAAGAATATACGCTTGAAACACTCTCCATTAGGTCATCTGAATGGGAATCTGCTGTAGGCTGAATATGCAGGTGAAAAAAAGTGAAAGTGACAATCTGGTCATACGTGAACACACCACAGCACACAGTGTGAAAAGCACAAAATACTTCCTCTGCATTTAACCCATTCACCAAGTGAAGCAGGGGGCAGCCAGGAACACAGCGCCCGGGGAGCAGTGCGTGGGGACGGTACCTTACTCAGGGTACCTCAGAGGTTCCTAGCGGTCTTGGGCATCGAACCTGGACTTTCTGATCACAAGGTGAATGCCCTAACCACTAGGCTACCAACTGTGTAGATGTGTTGGAATTTGTGATATTACAAAAACAATGAACTGAATTCCGTGGACAGTTTGGACTCTAGAGTAAATGGTACATTTTGAAATTTAACCAGTGCTTGCACACTAAATGTCTTTATTTACAAAATGTGAAGAACAAATATTTTTCCATGGCATGTGCCCTTTAAATCATGGCTCAGAACAGGGGTTTATGATTCACATCCCACACAACCTACTGTAAAAGCATACATGGCTAACAAGAGGACTTAACTGATCCAATAGTTTTTTTCTTGTCTGTCTAATATGAAGTGGCTAATGTTTGTGTTGAATGTGAGGCTAAAGTGAGTAAAGCTGCAGACAGCCTGGCTTAATTTGATAGGTTATATATTTTCTTTGTGTATTCTGTATGTTTGGCTTCAAGGCTCCATTTGGCAAGACCTCTCAGCAGATAACAATAGCTATAGCTGCTCGTTTTCACTTCCCACGCAGCAACACCGAGCTCTAGGTCCTCACTGCGTTATTTTCTTTGTTATGGCTTATGCCTGTTTTTTCCAGTATGAAACACGTTGGCTGCTTCACTTATAGATTGCCAATGCTTGCAGTCTTTCCTTTTGAAAGACCCTGTTTTCAACCATTTATCCACAAAATGAGTTCCATATGATCAAAATAAAACACATTTTATGTTGACCTGCACTGATAATATAAACATAGCTACCATATTCTGCCAGACTGGTCAAACAGATCGACACTTCTATAGTATTTTCTGTTTGAAAACCAACGTCTTAGACAGTTACTTTAACTTACAAATGTGTCAGTGACAGAAGTGGTAACTGGGTACATGTGTATGCAGTGGTGTTTCTGGACTTTCTGCTGCTTTCGGTTGCTTTTGTTGAATGTTGGAGGAGGTGGAGTGGTGGGGTGTGGGTCCATTGTGGATGGAAAATCAGCGCCCCACCTGCCGATGCCACTTCTGGTGGCTATGCCTAGAAACGCCCGTCTATGTTTGTGTGTGTGCCATTTCTAGTTAGTAAAGTCATGTCACATTTAAAATTAAATATGCAATAAAATAATGCAGTTAATTTAAAAAAAGAACACAGAATATGTAAAGCAACACTTTCAATATGATGTATCTTTTCATTATGATGAGTGGATTCGGAATATCTCTGCTTGTCAAGTAGGGCTCAGTTTGAATTTTTTACCATCGAGTGCCTTGTACATCTGCAGTCCCCCAGCTGTAGTATTTAAACCGCATACAGTAAACGTACATCTGTCGGAAAGCAATTAAACCATTCACAAGCACACATCTGGCAAAAAAATATTGGGATTTCTTTCTTAAGTATTTTAAAAATGACAGCTGTTATGAACATTTTACTTCAGAGGTTTCACAAAAAAAGTTTTGCCCACATTCACTTTTTTTCACTTTGAAATAACAGTGCGCTGTATTCATTAAAAGTTTTAGATATGTTACTCAGCAGCTTGGTATATCACAAGTATATGAGCACAAAGCTACTTACACAACTGCCTCACACTTAATAAGAGGTCAAGAAGGAGGAAATAACCCATTATGTGTGGGAGTTCAGTATGTACAGAATGATGACCTTTGCATAGTTAAGGGAAAATAAACTCAAAGGCAGGCTATTTTGCAAAATTAAATAAATTATTCTGAAGGAAACTCTTTATACTACAACTATGAGAGAACCCCAGTGACACCATGGTAAATATGCATTGATATGTCATGTACATTTTACAGAATGTAATTACTTAAACATTAAATTACTTCTGGTCTTAAAACATTTGATCCGTTGACCCCAAAATGTTTTTGAGCCAATAAAGCACAGGAATGCAGTGAGCCAGATGAAACGCCATAGACATCCAGTTAACTAGGGGTGAGATTAGGTTTGCCCCCCTCATTTGATCCAGGGAGAAAATAATGGGGACATCTTATCCCAGTAGCTGAGCCAGTCCTGAGGATCTGATAGCTTTAATCAATCTTAACTTGCTGCCTAAGATTTGTTCTTGGTGTATGTGTCTCTGTGTTATTCGTGTGTGGTCTGATATACACTGTATGGACAAAAGTAATGGGATACTCAACTATTACACCAACATGGACTTTAATGATATTGCATTCAAATTAGAGCCGAGCGATTCACGACTCATCCGGGTGAATCACCCGGATCCATTAAATAACGTCATCATGTCAAAGTTATAAACCCCGCCACATTATACATCTTATAACCATTACAACATAAATTACTACAATA